>JAUMHP010000052.1:6156847-6171123 GCA_032361065.1 Enteromius trimaculatus | reverse complement strand
GACCTCCCCTCCCGGTCACCGTATCAATTGGAACTTTCCTTCATGACGACATTAATAACGATGGGAATATCAAGAACTATCACTTCTGGCTCAATGCTCTGCCCTCACAAGCGAGCATTGGTTAATAGCAGTCATGTGACTGATGTGAGTCAGATCCATTTATTTAGAAAAAAGGATTAATAGTTACATTTTATTGTTGTAGGGCAAAGACAGGGCTCCATACACACATACACATAAAAAAAAATAAATAAATAAAAAAAAACAAGAAAAGGGCACTTGAGGCATCAAAGTGCACGTGCCTGACACACACGCGTGCCTGGCAGTTGTGGTGGCTTGTCCGATGCTGACACCGACATACAGGAAGCTCAGAGGAAACAGCAGCCAAACTTCCTGTGGTTTTCTGCTGCTATCATTCACTGAGTCGTCAGGCAGGAATGTGGGAAGCATCCAGACACTGGTGGGTCTGCCATCTGCAGCAATATTCGTGAGCAGATACGCAGGGATCCAGTCGGTGAACACAGTTCAGTCTGTAACGTGCTGCAGGGAGAACCAGTGTAAAGAGTCTGAGGTTAACCATGTACTGCTTCCTCATCATACTACAGGCCTATACCAAGTACAATTACTTACCATATATTAGCATCCACACTACCATATAATGCTATGTTAATAAGCATGCTTCTACTGTCTACTTGTTATATTTTTATTGAGTACATGCTTGCATATTACAATAATATTTGTATGTTTTGGTTCTCTGATGTTCACATGCATATATTTTTTTAAATAAGTGTTTTTACATTTTTATTTATTAGCTTTTTTTTTTTTTTTTTAATTTCAAACAAACAATTAACCCCATGAAGTTCCTTCACAAACTCCAGTTTGAGAAACATTGGCATAACGTTTATTAATGCACTACAGTGTATAATATATATTTATATATATATAATTTTTTTTTCTCTTTATGTGTATATTTTTTTACCCATATTTTAGAAGATTATCTAAATCAATGTGATAAACAATATAGGTCAAAAGTAATTTAAAAGTATTTAAAAAGTAGTCAGATTTTATTACCTAAAATAATGCAATTTGTAATAATAATTTGTAATGTATATTACTGACTAAAAAACTTTTGTCGTGTGATCAGAATCAGTAATGGACTAAACTTTGTAAGCGATCTACCTAGCAGTGTTCACAGTTATTGTTATCACTATAACTCTTTATGGTTAGGTTGCATAGAAACTGCAAGCCTGTGTTGATACTTTAAGAAATGCAACATTTGTATGTTAACGTGATTATGTTCCATTGCTGTAAATTGTTTCCTCAGAAACCTGTAATCAACTGCACTAAAGGTGCACAAAATACATAAAAAATAATTACTTGCTTTTTTAATAACACATTGCAAGATTGATTCTGTGTAAACGGCACAACCCAGAAAAATCTCTGGACCTTAAAATATCCTGAATGCTTCTGGGCAGATCACGTTGGGTTCAGCTTCATTAATTCAAAGATATTCTGGCCGTGAGCCCAATAAAACAGTTGAGCCAACTATTATATTTGCATTTCTTGATTGCATTACTTGAAAGCAGAGCTTCAGATGTTGTAATTGCCTCTTTTTGAAGTATTACTGCAGCTTTTAGGTCTGCTAAAAAATGATAAAATGATATTAATTATTGCCTAATTTCTAAAATATGACAAATACTTCGTGAACAACTATGACTGAGAAATTAAAACGGCTTATATTATTCTGGTTCATTTATTTTGGTACTAAAAATTCTATTCTAAAAAGTAATTTTTTTTTATTAACTTTTCAAATGTTTTTAAAAGTATACAAGTATTTTTATTGGTTAAGGGAAAATTCCAATTTAATAGTTTTGCAACATTCTTGGAAAGTAACTTTTAAACGCATGAACATTGAGATTAAAAAGTTAGATGTTCATTTTACATGACTGAATTTATTATTAGCTTTTTATTATCTGTTTGCCCCCTGCAGTTTTCTCTGTAATGCCTGGTATTAAAAAAAACTGAATAAGTCATTAAACAAGTGCAAATAAGTCATTAGATCAATGTGACTGTGCAAGAAATATTAATGCGCAATAGTCCATGGTGGCATTTCATAGAGATCACATTTAAGCACACTTATTTCTTATATTTCAATATTTTGACAATTTCAAACACTTACGTTGTGTGTGGGACAGCACCCAGATGCCTTTCTTTCAAACAGGAGTGTAGTGCTGCTCCACAGGACACAGACCAACCACTAAGATTTTGTGAGAGTCTGTATTGGCAGGTTTTTGTGACTAAAGGTGAGCCTTATTAAATCCCAGTGATTAAGACGAATGAGTCACACATATCCAAAACACAGTGAGCTGACTACGTAAACAGCATTTTAAGGCATTATATGCATTTGTCTCCTCATTAACGCAACAGGAACAAGTCTGGAAGAAGTCTAGAAGTCATTTTATCATAAACAAACTGATTTCCTCTTAAGATTTGTAAACAAGCCTAAAGATATTTGGATATTTGACATTCTTTTTATGAAGTATTTTATATAAGGAAATCTAATTATTAAACATTATAGATTTATATCTGTGTGCAATTCCCAGAGTAAAAAACACAAAATCTCCATCTGTAAAACAATGATTATATTTTGATATGACAATGCATGTTTGCGCTCATGGTTGGGGAGGCTGGGAAAATTAGTTCAGATTCGCTTCATTTGCCAGCCTGTCAGTCAAATGCTCACTTCTGCCTGATTGAATGTGGCATCTGTTGATTGTGACTGATGCTTAATGTCTGGGCTGTTAGTGCTGCTTTACTTTGGGCTGAGTGTTCGAAAGGCAGAGAAATTAAGCTTAATGTGAAAATCTATACTGGCCACGCCAGCAAGTCTCTGAGAAATATCTGTGCAACACGTGTCCTCTAATGAATGCCATCAAAAAAAAAAACCCACAATTTAATGACCTCAGGAAAAAATCCCCTCAGAATTTTATGTGGAATGTGGTGGAAAAGTTCATTTATTTAATTAATTCAACTCAAATTGTGAAACTTGTGTAAGTGAATTCACTGCACCCAGACTGAAGTAGTTTAAGTCTTTGGTTATTTTAATTGTAATGATTTAGGCTCACATTTAACAGAAACCTCAACAAATTTGAATACTTTATAAGACCAATACATTTTTTTTTTTTTTGTGAATTGTTTGCCTTCTAGAAAGGATGTTAATTTAGTGCTCAGTACTTGGTAGAGGCTCCTTTTACTTTAATTACTGCATCAATTCAGCATGGCATGGAGGTGATCAGTTTGTGGCACTGCTGAGATGGTATCGAAGCCCAGGTTTCTTTGACAGTGGCCTTTAGCTCATCTGCATTTTTTGGTATCTTGTTTCTCATTTTCATTTGACAATAACCCATTCTCTGTGGGGTTTATGTCTGGTGAGTTTCCTGGCTAGTCAAGCACACCAACGCCATGGTCATTTAACCAACTTTTGGTGCTTTTGGCAGTGTGTGCACGTGCCAAATCCTGCTAGAAAATGAAATCAGTATCTTTTAAAAGCTGGTCAGCAGAAGGAAGCCTGAAGTGCTTAATAATATCTTGACATTGGTTTTCAAAAAACATAATGAACCAACACCAGCCGATGACAGCCGCTAAGGGCGCCGTACATCTAGGGGGCGCCAGAAATGGAGGAAGAAAAAAAGTGTCACTTCCACTTAAATCTAGTTGGTATTATTACTTCAGAAAGGAATATGCCCACATTCATTTAACTGCATACCAAAGCCTACTAAGTAGTAGTTGCAATAATAGCAGTAATAATATAGCCTACTTGCCTAAGACGCCCCTCCACCCTCTTCTGAATAATCAGACTTTAATGTACAAGGTGCTCGTCTTTTGATGAATCAACAAGTTCAACAATGTCAAAACGTCCCAAACCGTCTGGTGCCCAGGGGAGGAAAAAAAAGAAAAGAGGAGGGAAACGCGACAAAGACAGGTGTAATGTTATGGTAAAGATGATGTTAATTTATATCATATTGCTGTTTTCCCGATTGGTGATTGATAAGGAAAGTGGCTCGTGGTCACATAAGACTTGCATTTAAAAGTAGACACTTCAAGCTTTCTATAGATGTGTGTCTCATGTCTGTGTGTCATGTTTTCGCGGAGTTCCAGCTCATTTTATTGATGCCTTTCTAAAAACCTTCACGGAGAGAGCAAAGAAAAAAACGCGCACACTGTTTATTTACCTTATTTTGAAAAGCACTCAAAGTGTACTCAAAAAAAGTAGACACCTGTGAGATTCGAAAGGTGTATAACATTTATTTGTGTGACCAAAGTCAACAGTATTTTAGTGTATTTTGCACTAAGAAGAAAAAAAAGACGTGACCATCGACTTCAGTCAGCGCTGGCAGCCAGGTGCATTATGGGTATTTCTTTAGAGTTTACATATTTGTGTTTAATTTAAGCAAGACAGTTGGGTTTTTGTATTAGTGATGTTGTGTGAGTTATGTTCAAGTTAGTTTGAGTGGATTTGGTTCATTTGCACCCCTGTTATATAAAAGTTTAACAGTAACCGTCGTGGAGAGAGGTGTGTATGGGGAGTGAGTTGTTGAAATTGCCCCATAATGAAGATGTGTATTAGTGCTTGACATTTACATTTGTTTAGGGTTTTTGGTGAATACGCGTGCAGGTTTAAGCATAAAACAATAGTTTATTTCTTATTAGTCCACACACTAATGAGCAGCAATCAGATATCACAATATGTTTAACTAATGTTTTTGAAATTGTTATTTTTATTCATTTTAATTATTTTGAATATGCTATTGATTTATTTAAATAAAATAGTGTACAAGACATACTATTAAGTTTCTTATGAGTGTATGTACACTTGCAGTAGAATTAACTACGATGCAATGGGGCGTCACCCAAAATCTTGCCTAGGGCGCCAAATCATCACAGACTGTGGAAATGTAACGCTGGACTTCATGCAACTTCTCCACCCTTCCTCTAGACGCCTTTGGTTTCCATATGAAATACAAAACTTGCTCTCATCTTAGGACTTTGGGCAACAGTCCAGTTCTTCTCTTTAGCTCAGGTAAGTCGTCTCTGTTGTTGTCTGTGGTTCAGGAGTGGCTTAACAAGAGGAGTACGACAACTGTATCCAAATTTCTTACACGTCTGTGTCTGGTGCCTCTTGATGCCTTGACCCCAGCCTCAGTCCATTCCTTGTGAAGTTCACCCAAATTCTTGAATAGATTTTGCTTGACAATCTTCATAAGGCTGTGGATCTCTCAGTTGGTTGTGCATCTTTTTCTTCCACACTTTTTCCTTCCACTCAACTTTCTGTTAACATGCTTGGATACAGCACTCTGTGAACACCCAGCTTCTTTGGCAATGCATTTTTGTGGATTACCCTCCTTGTGAAGGGTGTCAATGACTGTATTCTGGACAACTGGCTGATCAGATTGTGTAGCCTAGTGAACCAAACTGAGAGACCATTTTGAAGGCTCAGGAAACCTTTGCAGGGTTTTGCGTTGATCAGAAGTCAAAAGGTTTTGAAAACGTTTTAATTTTAATGACTACTTGGTTCAATCTTTCATACAATTACTTGTTTGACTCTTTCTTGTATGAGACAATAACTTTATACTTGGTGCACTTTCAGATTTAAAACTTTGCAGAATGTTTTCATTCACTTTCATTCACAGCTCATTTTCAAAAGTGCATGGTGGCACTTTAAAACTTTTTTTTTTTTTTGACCAGTAGATGCCACCAAATCACTTTTGTTTGCTCTGGGCATTGCAACAAGAATGTGAAGCAAGTCAAATGTCAATACCTAAAATAATGCTTTATTGGTGTCAGACCCCTATGGTCTGAAGATGAATTAATTTGTATTTGAAGACAAAAAAGTAAACATGAGCCAAGGAAACAAGGGATATTGAAATGTAGTAAAATGTAGATACTGTTATCTCAGTTTTATTATTTACAATTATTTTACTACCATTATTCCAAGAAATGAAACTGATTGTGAAGGTGAACAGTAGGAGGCAGAACGCCCACCCACACGACAAGGTGTCTAGACACGTTCGGCCCCAGACAGTCCTTCATGGTGCTTAACACCGGAAACAAGTGCAGTGTGTTTGTTGAAGGTTCTCTCCTCCTGCCCACATGGCACAGAAGAGACGCCGCTCTGTGTGGCTTAAAGACATTGGCAGCACACTTCCTCTCTTCTCTCTCTGTGCCTGCCATCCCATATTACACCCTGTTTGAGTGTGTCTGTATGTGAGATTTTATAATGCGTAGGAAACAGTTTCCAAATCTTTCATATTCCAAATTTCTGGAGTCATGGGATTAAAAAAAAAATATTAATAATACTTTTATTCAGCAAGGATGCATTAAATTGATTAAAATGTACATTTATATGGAACAAATACTTTCTATTCGTGTCCAACACTAATAACAAGAAATCATTTTATAAGAATGATTTCTAAAAAATCATGTGACACTGAAGACTGGAATAATGATACAGAAAATTCAGCTTTGATCACAGGAATAAATTAGATTTTATAATATATAAGAAATTATTTTTAACATTTATATTTCACTAAATATTTGCTGTTTTTCAATCAATACATTAGTACAAAATAATCCTAAAATTTTGAACAGTGTACATATTGCATAGTTTGTGTACAGGTAACATGCTGTATTTTTGTTTATTTATTTATTTTTAGATTAATTTATGAGATTAAAACCATTAAATAATATTTCCTAATTATTAAAATAAACCTGCTATATAATGCCGTTCCATAATAGAAACAAACTGCTTTAATGGAAAAATCAAACTTGGTGTGTGTTTGTGACTGGTGTATATTCTTGGAGCTCTCTGCGTCTCAATAACTTTAATTACCACCAGTGTAATTATGAAAGATTGAAGGTTTTTTTCCTGTCTCAGTTCTGGGAAAATCACTCCTGTAATTACTTTCGTGAGAAGGTCAAATCTCAATGACTGAAGGGAAGCGCCCTAAGCCAACATTTTGCACGCTCTTGTGCTTTTTCACGCAGATGTGCAGCTGTGTTTAGACTTCTGATGGGTTAGGCTAAGCTAAGGCTCAGCCAAAGATCAAGTGAAACTCAATGCTACACCTTTTAAATAGGAGTCGGACACATTTGGTTTGATTTAATTACATTTTATAAAACGGATCATTCCAGTCCCTGATTCTGATTGGTTGAGCCAAGTTCGAAGCTGTTGTAAATTACTCTACAAACACACACATTTGTTAACATGTTGCTCAAGACCCACTTTGTTGGTCATTTGGTTTGATAGCTTACTTCAAAACAGACTTCGATTCCACCCACATTAATCCACACGTCTCTAAGGTTCAAACCGAAAACTACTACACTATTCATAAAATGTATGGATATAAAAATAATTCCCTCTAAAGGAATACAATGAAGTAAAATGGTCAAAATGACACAAAATAAAGCAGCTTCTTCCAACAAGTTATCAGACTGATGAATGACCATCTGACAACCTACAACTGGACTGTCCACTCTCCCCTCATTATATTCTCTTCAGACCCATCTTTACTTTGCAGCTACCCTGCTTTAATGTCAAAGATTAGTTCAGCTAAAAAAAGTATCTGTGTTTGCGAACCTGTAAAATGTTATTTCACTGCCTATATAGGCAGTTGTGGCCTAATGGATAGGGAGTTGGACTTAACCCAAAGGTCGCATGTTCAAGTCCCAGGTCCGGAGGGGATTGTAGGTGGTTGGAGTGAATAACAGCGATCTCTCCACCTTCAGTACCACCACTGAGGTGGCACCCTTGAGCAAGGCACCGTTCCCCCAACTGCTCTCCGGGCGCCACAGCAATGACTGCCCACTGCTCCAGGTGTATGTTCACAGTGTGTGTTCACTACTCTGTGTGTGCATGTTGGATGAGTTTTACATAATGGCTGTAATGCTAAAAATAATGCTAAAACAATCTAAAAAAATTAAAACATACGTTCATGTGTCCATTTATCCCTGACATGTTAGGTTAAAATTTTACATTTTCGAGAAAAGATTAACTGTAGCATAATGTGTAGTAGTGTAATGTATAATTTGAATAGACTATACATGACAAAAACTGGCATTCAATACACCTTGAGTAAGAGTAAACAAGAGATCTAGTCTGTTCGATCACAGGGGGATGAGCGCTTTTATCGTTGTTTTTCCCTCAGCCCTTTGAGACAGGCTTGATGACTGTCAGCAGCTCCTGTTCCTCGCGCAGTAAACCTACCCAATTTGCACACCTTCCCTTCTCTTCTCATTGCTCTTCCTGTGAATTACTCGCGTGTCCCTCCGGAGCTGTCTGTTTCTGTCAAACACTCACTCTTGTGCTCCCAGAGCTCCTGTCTCTACAACGAGCAGCGTGAAACGAAACGAGGAGATTCATCCTAACGCCGTAAACTCCGAGACGTGTGTATTCAGCTCCTCTCTCTCAAGTGGATAGTTTGCGAACAGTTTCCTCTGTATGGACAGCACACTTTAGTTCTCAATCATAAACATAAATACCTAAGTCTCATTACATTTTATAAAACGGATCATTCCAGTCTCTAATTCTGATTGGTTGAGCCAAGTTCGAAGTTGTAAATTACTCTACAAACATACACATTTGTTAACATCTGTATGTTGCTCAGCACCCACTTTGTTGAAACCACAACAAATAGGTTACTTCCGTAACCCAGGTTCCCTGAGACACAGGAACGAGTACAGCTAAGACGCTATGGGAAATACTCCTTTTTTCCTCCTAACTGAAGCCTTCAATCATGCAGTGAAACTGCAACGGCCATTGGTCGCTGCAGTGGTACTTAGACAAACCAATCGGTTGAACGCCGTGTTAGGCAGACCTGTGGGGCCATGGATATATAAGTGGCCAGCTTGCCGGCAGATTCAGGTTACTTCGACTGAAGCGACGAACACTTACAGCATGGCAAGGGACGCAGTACTCGTTCCTGTGTCTCAGGGAACCTGGGTTACAGAAGTAACGTATTCGTTCCTGTCGACACTTCACTCATACTGCATCTGCTAAGACTCAATGGGAACACAATTCAATCCCGTCGTTGCTGTAAGTGAAGAACGATCAAGCCTGACAGCGTACACGGGTGAAAACTGCGGGTGCATAAGCCACATAAGCATGCAGAGAAACAATGCCCCGCATATAATACCTTACACTTTAAAGGCATGTGAGTCTGAGTAAACAGATACACAGAGTTTAAGTCCACGAGTTGGGAGCGAACTAATAAGCTAGCCCTTTTAAGCAGAGAGAACCCTGGCGTGTATGTCCAGGCCTGGATGTCCAGATTAAAAAACCTGGCAAAGGTGGACGGCGAAGACCAGCTGGCCGCACCCTCTGACAGGGAAATACCGCTAGACCACGCCCAGGATGAGGCTGTGGCTCTAGTTGAATGAGCTTTTACTCCTATGGGGCAGCAATGCCCTTTTTCTCTTTCTGAAGGGAAACAATTTGTATGGCCCCCTTTAAGAGCAGCCCTTTCACTTCAGTGCGCAGCACATGAGCGGTGCTGCTCACTACTGAAGTGTTGACGACTCCGTTGAATGGCGGCGGCTGTCTCGTTTTATTATCCCCACCCACTCTCTGATACCCCGGGAATGGCACGCCCGGCATTCTGCCAAAGGGATAAGGGTTTTATTATATCTAGTGTTTTGTCGCTGCTTAGGGACACAACTCATGACATTGTGTGTTTGAGAGAAATTGCTTTTTATGTGATTTTGTGGGTGCGCCGTGAAAACAAGGGCACTTCTAGGGACCCTGTACATGCAGCAGTTACACTGTTTGTCATGCCTAGAGCTCTGCGAGGCAGAGGACGTTGAAAAAGGAGCAGCTTGTGGGGCGGTCTGGCGTCTGCGAGATGGTTGCCCGCTTTCTTCCTCGCGCGTGGACTAGGAGGGCGTTGGAGGCGGTGGGTCCAGCACTGTCTTGGGCCCGGGAACCCTGCCTTCTCGGGAAGGGGAAGCGCTGAGTTGCAGACCTGGAACGACTGTGCTGTAGCTCCTGTCTCGTCTGCTGCGGCTGCAGATGACTGCTTTGATTGCTGTGGTGGCGGCCTGGGGCGGCTGGCAGAAGCAGAGGGTGCAGTTGTTTTTGTCAAGAAGTGTCGCATTGCCTGGGACGTCTTCTGAGCTTCGGTGAAGCACTGAGGGACCAAACAGCCCGCTGGGAGAGATCGGTACATCCAGGAAGGGGATCTTGTCGGCCTCCTTAATTTGGGTTAGATTAAACCACAGATGTCTCTCCAGCACAACGAGGCAGGCCATGGATCTGCCGATCACTTGGGCTGTGATTTTCGTTGCTCTCAACGCCAAATCCATCGCGCTTCTTAGTTCCCTTACAGCTTCTGCTCTCCAGCCAATAGAAGTGGGCGGCCAGAGATGAGCGGCCATAGGCCCGTCGAGCGGCGGCAGCTTCTTGTAGCCCTTCTCTTCAGCGCCTTTGAGCGATACAAAGGCAGAGACCACTGATCCAGATGGCTCTGCAAGGTTCCTGAGGCAGAGTCTACTCCAATTCTAGCTTTCTGAGAGCCTTAGAGAGGATACAGAACAGTTCAGTATCCATCCCGGCTTTCGCTGAGCTAGATTCAGACGGCACAGAGGGCACGGGGTCTCCAGAGCCCGACAGCTCGTACGCATCCGAAGCTGCAAGTGACATGCTGTCCTCTTATAATTTGTCATAAGTCTTTTATTTTGCACAGTTTACAGTGTGACCGTATAAGTTTATGGCTTTGTAGAAATTAAGGCCAATTAAAAATAAATAAATGGAGAATGCTGTATGTGTATGTGTTGTATAAGCTAACAACCATAATAACAAATATGATCTTTCTGTCACTCATAAATGATATCATATAATCTATATTTAAAATTTTGCCATTTAAAAATATTTAAAATTTAAACGTAAACCAACCTTTAAATTTTGGGCAGATGGAGGGAGCTGGAATCAAACGCAAACTTGGGCCATGAAATCAAATCAATCGTCGAAACAGCTTTTTACCCAAAACACCAATTCATTGGACTTACAAGGTAAATTTTGCTTCAAACTAATAAAACAATTGGCCATCTGCAGCCGTTCCCTTGTCCTCTCATCTCTGCTTCATGAAAAGGCTGGATCACTGTCCTGCTGTCCTGCCAAGACAGACTCCAGTGAATGCCAGCCTGAGACGGTGTGATTTCTGCCCATGAAGGCCTCACGCTAAGTGCTATGTAAGCTGTTGTGAGCCGCCCTCATCCTCTGGCACAGAGGAATACGTTTTTGGGCTTCTGTGGAGCCACAGTGAGCAGGATCCATTTGCCAAGCCATTAAAGCATGAATGTGTACTAGAAGCAAGCCTTTAATTCTTCAAAGGACTCTGAAACTGTTCCTTCTCTTGGTCTAGTATGATTGCCATTCATGCCCAGAAAGCTGTGAAGTGATGCGCTGTTAATTTGATTTGAGATGTACCATGAATATTCAGTGCTCAAATAGAATCTGTATAATTTATGTAAGGATTTAGGTGTTAGAACAAAGACTGTAATAATGTATGGCCGTTGTTAAGAAATTAGGGAGTTTTTATTTGCTTTAAAACTTAATGATAGAAAGTGTAATGCATCCAATGTTGGTATTGTAAACCTAAAACTAAACTGAAAATGCTTTCATTAATTTAAATAAAGCTCAAATACAATAAATATAAACATTATATAAGAATGTTAAAATAAAATGAATTTAATTTAATTTAATTTTTAATATATTAGACATTTTGATTTGGCAAAAGTTTAGTAAAAAACAAACAACAAAAAAAAACACTTTATCTAAAATAATATAATAAAAATAAAATACCATATACTTTAATAAAATATAAATACTTTAATCGTATATAAATATATTAATGCTAAAATAACAGCTTTTACATGTGACGCTATTTCAAAAGTTTTCTTTTACTTATAAATGCCTCTTATGTGTAAAAATCTTTACTTAATACATTTTGTGTCCACATCAGGATTATTAGCTAACACTTTTTATTAAGCGGTTGCAAACTATTTCGTGTAGCTACATTTAAATAAACAAATTTAGTTGAAAGTTGAAAGTACATTTAGTTAAATGTAGCTCTAAGAAATTGATTGCAACAACTTACCTTACCAAAATTTAATAAATTCACTGAATAATTTCTTTAGTGTGTGTAATGTGGAAAATTCACACTAAAGCGAAACTATTTAAATTGAGAATTATTAAAACCTATACAGCATATATATGAATTTCTTCATATACATATTATTACAGTAATTAAAATGACCCAGAACATACCCTTAAACCTAACCGTACCCCATGCAGTTACCTTATGTCTTAGGTAAGTACATTGTAAGTACACATACTGTAAAATAAAGTGCAACTGAATTTAATTTAATTATGCTTCCGGAAATTCAAATGACAAAAAACACACTCAAATTCAATGCAACAGTCTCCTAAAGTGGTTAAGCTGTGATATAAGATTCATGTTTGTAAAATGTGTCTTAGTCTTACTGTTTGTAGAAAGGGTTTGTGGTATTATCAGTGCATGAGCTGTTTATCTTGGCATCTAGCTATTTTAATGACAAACAGAGAAATCATTTTACACATCATCCCTCAAACATCATGCCTCAGGTTATCAATGCGCTCAACCCTTGTTCCTTTACGCGTCTCGGTCCAGTTTTACTGATGACATTCTGATTTATTTCTCTTACCACTGTTCACAGCATTCTCCATTAACACAGAATCAAACATTCATGAAGGGGAATTATTTCATAATGATAAATGCTGGTCAAAGACCAAGACAGGATTATCAATCATTAGTTTCCAACAAAACATGATGTTATTTTAGGATGGTAACCATAGCGCTTCTTTAATTTGTTTATTTAGAGTTCTGCAGAAACCCTGAAACAAATGTGAGTCTCATGAGAGTTTAGTAACACTGGAGGTACCGCAGTAAAGTTTTTGTTTGTGCACCAACCTTATGAGCAACCTTGGAGACAAATTACAGACATCCTGCCAAAACATTTGTCAGATAAAAATCACAAAAGACAAGTTCTGAATTTGGGAAGTTTTAAAGGTCACATGCAGCCTATTTTTAATACTTTAAAATTGTATGGCATTAAAGGGATAGTTTACACAAAAATGAAAATGACTCCATTTTACTCACCCCCAAGCCAATGACATTCTTCTTTCAGAAGAATACCGTTGGAGTTATATTAAACATGTCCTTTCTTAACCTAGGGGTTAAGAAAGACCTTCTGAAGTAAAGCAATGCATTTGTGTAAGAAAAATATCCATATTTATAAACTTTATACACTGTAATCATAGCTTCCGATTACTGCCGTACGAGAGAATGGCGTTCTGGATGATGTAGAACATATGGTCATGAATTATATGTACAAAATGAGGATTTGTAAAGAAAAATGTTTGGAAGATTTACATATATTCAAGAGGACACTTGTTTTTCTTTGCTGCAAACCAAACTTTGGTTCTCACGAGACTAGTATTTTCTACTTTTTTTAATTAAACTTTTTATAAACATACTATACACATAACATTTACTTGTAAAAATGTAAAAAAAAAAAATGTTTACATTCACAAAAAACAAATAAATAAAAAATTATAACAAATAAATAACAATAAAAAATAACAATGGCAACAACAAAAAAAATAAGTAAATAAATAAAACTTAATAATATAATAATAATATAAACACAATAACTACAACAAAGCCGCTGACAACATTTCAGAGATCAAGTAAATATGTTTCAATTAATGCCCAGTGAGATCAATAAGTATTTGATCACCCTGTCTTTTGCAAGTTCACTTTCTCAGAAATCATAAAGGGGTCTACAATTTTCAGCATACACTGCACAGCATAAACTTAACATTTTTGACTGAAGTGATCAAATACTTATTTGACACAGTAAAAAATGATACAATGTGATTTCCGAATTCTGTCTCTCACAGTGGAAATGCACCTTTGCTGAACATTGTAGACCCCTCCATGATCTCTAAGGATGAGAACTTGCACAGGGTGATCAAATACTTATTGACCTCTCTGTATATTTGATTCAGTCTCTGCCAAAGTAGGTCGGCCGATCTTCATCCAGTTCATTGTAATTATCTTCCTAGCTATTAATAATATACGTAGTACAAATAGGTGAGACTTACTGAACTTTCAACCAGACGACCCATCAGTAAACGCACGAATCTCAGGCTGTCTGGCAGACATCTCGGAGTGGATGAAAGATCA
>JAUMHP010000052.1:6132129-6143878 GCA_032361065.1 Enteromius trimaculatus | reverse complement strand
GTCTGTGTTTAAAATATTTTGAATGAAATACGCGTTATTTGTAAGAAAGTCAGGTGTTACTGACATAATTTAGCCCCTCCTTGTCCGGTTCATTTGGGAGAGCCCGCCCATCCCCTCCCCTCTGCTCACTCAGCTTCTTTGCGGCTCCCTTTCAGCAGCAGGGGCGGCGGCACAGCACAGGTATGATAGGTAATAGAAAACCGTTTAGCTGCACAGATTATTATTTTTCCTCCAAGTTCGTGTGCCGCCCCCCACGTGACAATAAAAAATGCCGCCCGGGCGTCCGCCCCGTCCGCCCGTATCTAAAACCGCCACTGTATATATATATATATATATACACATACATACATACATCATTTATATTTCTATTATTTGTGTATTTTAATTTTATTGGTTTTTTTTATATTTAATATTGTTTTTTAAATATTGTTTTTCTTACAGAATTGCAAAAATAGAAGAATATTTTATATCCCAAAACTTTAAAAGGAACGTGTGAGTAAAGTTTGTCAATAAATGTAAAAAAAAAAAAAAAACATTCAAAAAGTACAAATTAAACCGTTTGGGCATGTTTTCTTTGATTGTAATAATCACCATGTAAATGAAATGTAACCACTGTACCTTGAATCAACAAAATAGTATTGCTATGGGGATTGTTAGGTTACTGAACTATGATAACAGCTAATGATTTTTGGTTCCCTGGACGTTTCCAAAATCCGCTATTCTAATGTTCTCTGATGGTTAGCCAGAAACGATTTCTTTATGTAAACAGAACGTTCCCTTAAAGTTACTACGACCCCAAAACATTCAAATACCTTATTTACTGCGACATTATGTTTATGCAATTAAAATCTAACCGCTGTCCCATATTTTAATGCCAGTGAAAGCTCGATTCTCAAGCTGACATTTCAGCGATATTTACCTTTTGCGAGACAACCCGAGACTGTCTTAGTTTCTCCTGATCACTCACTGCAGCCACTCGACCCTTGATTTCTCTTCTCAAAGCTTGTTTTGCTGCACGCAGAGCTGCCATAATGAATCTGCGCTGCCCAAATCCACTCAGACTGCAAACAGACACATTAAACTACAGACCGCTGTGATCATCTCAGCAGCTCAGTTACTGATTAACTCGTGAGAAAGTGATAACACTAGTCCAATCTGCACGTGTAAACGCGTGATCAGTTAACGGACGATAGATTAGTCGCCCTGAGTGGGCGGAGCTAGTGTAAGAAATGTATTAGTCGTCCTAAGTGGGTGGAGTCTGTTTACATGCCCTTTGAGGAAAGGTAAACATTCCAGGGAAAAGCCTTAAAGGGGCAGTCCTTTGAAAACTTGGGCATTTGTTACAAACTCGATTGACTTTGTTTATTTGTTCGTTTTGTTTTTTTTCTTTTTTATTCTCTTAGTTTTTATTTTTGTTCTATGGGACGCTGCATTAAACGTTTAAGTTGCCTTATTCTGCCTATTCTATAAAGTGTTCAATGAAAGCATAATTTTGCTTAAACTTTTGGTATTAATAAAGTAACATGATCATTTGTTTAGATTTAATGTTTGCTTGCTATTTATTTAAACTAAAATGTATTGTGCATTCAGGCTAGCATATTAAATATTACAAAGCTTATTTTTTATCTTATTTTTAAATTTAAGTTTTAATAATAATAATAATGACGATGATAATAATGATAACAATTATTATTATTATTATTATTATGTTTTGTTTGTTGAATTTATATATATATATATATATATATATATATATTACATAAAATTTATCTCAATACATTTAATGTATTGTTATGATTATTATTATTATTAAATAATAATAATGATAATTCATATAGAAGTCGCATTCAGGTTAAAATAGTTTGGATGTGATTGTTTTGTTCAAAATAGCAACTTTAAAACTCTAAAAAGTAATTTAACAAAATAAAGAATAAAAGAAGAGTCATAATAAATATATTACTTTTTAAAATAACCAGTCCAAAAAGAAAGCCACTCTGTGTGTGTATATATATATATATATATATATATATTAAAAAAATGAAAATGTATATATTCATATATACATATAGACGATTTTATGGCACATAGGACAGTCTATATCGAAAAACGTCAAAGTCCCTCCGTGACGTCAACGGGGAGGTTAAAGTGGAGGCTGGAGTGTCAAAACTAACAAACAGGCTGTTACTCGCTTGGTGGGGGAAGGGAAGCTGGCCAACGCCGAACACACTTCGCAAACATTTTATAGTGCAAGACAATAAAGCAAACTCTTTTAATCCAGCGACATCGACCCATTAGTCGCGAGGAGTGCGGAGGTGAGTTTATATGCGGGGGTTATCAGTCGAATCAGCTGCGGCGGTTTGTGATCTGTTAGCCAACTTGACGTGAGCAAAATATGGTGTTGTATTTAGTCGCTTAGCAAAAGCTTATCTAACCGCTTTAAGCTTACCTTAAACGTGCCTAACCATTATTCAGGTGTTTGTACGGGAGCAAACTGCTGTTAGTCTAGAAGAGTACGTTAGATGTGTAATTAACGTTAGCAGGCTAATAGTGAGACAATTAAGGGAGTTTGAAAAGTAAATAGCGGTGAAAAAGTGACTGGTACGTTGTCCATTTGCTAATTTGTACTACGTTATAACTTAATGTTTTTTTAGTTCAGTGTGTGTGCGCGAAATTTCGTTGTCTGCTTGAAAAATAATATGCCAGCTGTTTAAACTTCAGTTTATATCTTTGGGGAAGTAACGTATGTGATGTTAAAGCGTTTAAAAGAATCTGATATGTCGTGAGCAGTCGCTGCAAATAATTAATGATCGTAAAGTCGTACTTCAGGCAACGCTGTGCTGATTCATCTTTGTGTTAATTAAACACGTGTAACGTTGAAGTAATGAAAATGATTTGAAACGAAGCGTTCTTTGGATTCAAATCTTCAGCTGTTAAATGAGTCGTTCAAATCGGTTCACAAATCGGTTCGTTCACACATCGGACTGAAATTATTTGAAACGAGCTGTTCAAATGAGCCGACTCTCTGAAATGAATCAGTTCGCGATGTGCATGGGAGTGGCTTACATGGCGCGACCAATAGCGCTTCAGTGGGCGGGTACGTAGCCCGTTCTATTATTACTCAATGTGTTTTACGATGTCCAGCTTTCATTTAAACAGCTAGCGACGTTACGCACAAGATAAACAGAGTGGTGCTCACTATAAACCTTTAACCAGGTAAGGAAACCAAACGTGTGGATATATAGGCGACATATTACGAGGAAATCTGTTTTTAGTCGATGTTGCCATTGTTATTATACGATCACTTAAACAAAGGACAGTGTAAATAGTGCAAGTTGTCGTGGAAACCTGATTATCATAGTGCTTAGATCCACCTGCTACAAGTTCTAGTTGTAGTCAATCTGATTATGAACTCATTTTGATTTAAGATAAGTGTAGGTGTACTTCTCTTCTATTTCTTTGTCCTAAACAGTGACCCCATAATTAGTGACATGTCACTGATGTTAGCTCAAAAGACTAGGGTATTTGTGTTGTGTGAGGATGTGATCTGGTTATTTATTAAGGGAACTGTTAACACTTCTATCACGCAAGCAGTTCTTTATCTTTATCCCATTGTGCTTGTATTTTTCCTTTAAGTTAATGACACTGTCAACACTAACAGCAATGCCGTATAAAACACTTCAGTGCTTTTACTGCACTCTTTCCATTTCCAAATGGTTTTAGATTCTCAAACCTAATTGAACAAATGGGACAAAGTAGTAATTCAAACCGCAGAGGATTCCCGCCCTACAAAAAGTCCGGTTTATTTATTTTAAATAAACAAAAAGCTGTTACTGAGGGTAAGAAGGTCACTCCATATCATAAAGAGTGTTGAATAATCACGTTACAGCAGTAATTGTGCAAGTAATTATGATAATTATGCATCAGGCATTCAATTCAAACCTATTGTTTTGTCTCACTTGTTTTTAGCCACGTCTGAAGGCTTGAATAATCCAATTACAGTTGAATAGTTTCTTCAAGAAATTGGCCCTGGCTTTAATTTGAATGTGATTAAATCGCCTGAAACAAATGCCAGTTCCAGTTGTGAATGAGAGAAGTTTCTGACCTTAGGAAATGAAATTCAGTCCACTTTTAAATTTTAAGCACATTAAAAATGTGGGACAAGTTAGACCCCAAAGTTTAATACTTAGGCTCAGCATTCGAGCTTGTTTGCCTTAGTGAAAACACTAACAAAGTTTTGCATTATTTGTTTCTGCTCTAAATAACGGTGTATGTCTCTGCTTTATTCATTGTTGAAGCATTGAATCCACACTATTTTGTGTGTTTCATGTTGGAGATTATCAACTTGGGTTTTATATGAATTGCGAGACCCTTTTCTAGAAGATGCTTTCCCAGAATTATTGCATCTTCTTCTACGTACTTTTTTTAAAATAAAAAGTAACTTCATCAAATTGAGCCAAAGTGAAAGAGTTATTCATATTTGTAATTTTTTGATGCTTTAGTTCATTTAAATATCACAACATTTATGACATGCACAAAAATGGTGGATTTTTTTTTTGTTGTTTTTTTTTTTTTTTTAAATTTGTATTGGTAAATGATTATGCAGCCTGTTTTAGTATAGCCTCAGATGCTTTGAATATTAATTGGCTTATTACCAAATAAATTTGCTTTAATTTCCAGTTATTTGTATTATTTTCTAGGTTATTATTTTTTAATATTTGGTCCCATTAGTAGTGTTTGTCAAGGTAATGGTCATTTTGTTGTAGCTTGTGTTCTTGGTCTTTCTTGGCCAGTGTCTTCAGTGATCCTGTTGCTTGTAGCTGGAGAGATGGTGGGTGACTTTATCTGAGCTGTTCAGTATCTGATCCAGTGCAGGGCCTGTCACAGGGCAACACATGTGATCACAGGCTTATTGTAAACTAGCCAGACAGTGTAGGTTTATGTGCACAAGCTTTTTGATAGCTAAGTTCTAAAAAAAAATTAGATTGAGTGAGTTTTTAACACTCAGAATTAAGCTGTTTCTCATAAGCACAGATCTATCTCAAACCTTTTTAAATGTTGATTTAAAAATGCATTTTGGCTTTAACACTGACCGAGAACAGCAACGATATGTTGAAGCGTTGTGTTGATTCACTCTTTGTAGTGTTTATGTAACGATAAAGTCAACATGGAAGCAGTTTTACTGTATTTTTTTCCTGTTGTTATTCCTGTTGTTGGGACAGTGGTGGCCTAATGGTTAGAGTTGGACTTGTAATCTGAAGGTTCGGGTTTGGGTAGAGGTAGGAAATGTAGGTGGAGTGAGTGAGTGAATGAGGAGTGCTCCACCCTTAATCCATGACTTTGGTGCCCTTGAGAAAACCTTACCCCCAATTGCTCCTCGCAGCAAAAATGGCTTCCCATTGTACTTGGATGCGCAGAATTTAAGAAAGTAATTGAAATCATGTTATAATCCATCTTTTTTTTTTAAGGTATAATTGCTCTTTTTCTCCCATCTTTTAGCACAGCGAGGATTCTTTTACAGTATAAATGTGAGACAGCCGCAGAAATGTTGTGAGAGAGACAGACCCTTACAGACAGGTGCAGGGAGAAAGTTAGAACATGTCAGAGGAAGATCAGATAAGTGTCTTACGCACTCAAACACCTGCACAAAGCCTAATTCAGCCATACAATCAGTATTTAAAGCACAGATCATAGACTCAGAGCTCTTTTAAGGTGCAACAGACCACTGGTTTTCATGCATGTATTAAGGTCGGATATTTAGCCTCTACATTTTTTAATGGTGATGTCTCTCTGTTCTGTCCACAGGAGAGGGATATGGCTCAGGAGACCAATCAGACGCAAGTGCTCTGTTCCAATGGTTGTGGGTTTTACGGGAATCCGCGTAATAACGGCATGTGCTCGGTGTGCTACAAAGACTCCTTACAGCGACAGAACAACAGCGGCAGGTCCAGCGATCCAGGTCAGTATCGCAGAAAGGCCTGTTTCCAACTCATCTGTGTGGCCAAGTTCTATTTTATGTCAGAATTTAATACTAAATATAATAAATTGTTTATCTACTGACATATAGCAGCAATCAGTCAATAATTATAATTTAGCATTGTATGGTGATAGAACGTAAGTAATCAGAATTACCAAGTATGAATGCGTATTTGTCATGTTGACTGAATTGGGACTGGTGGTAGAGCTTGTTTCTATAAAAAACGAGGCAAAAAATTGTAGCGAATCTACTACTAATGACAATATAAAACTCGCTAATGAATAATGAGCTACTGGGTTCGTGAATATTAATCATGTAGTCTGCGTTCGCTTGCATTGATTTGCTGAAATCAAAACCGGGATGGTAATATGTGAATGACTCGCGCACACACAAAAAAAGATAAAGAGAGTCTAAGTGATGGCGACTCGTGCACCATCACAGAGTTTATGGTAACTTGCATCAAATACAGCTACACTGCGCGTCCATTCAGATGGAATGAAAAATTCTAATAATATAATAATAAATTAATAGCCTAGCTTCTGCGACTTTAAAGCTCATAGGAGCTTAGTCTGGCAAAGCTACCTTAATACCCACCTTCTGGGAGGCGGGCTTAACCTGTGTCCATCAGATGCCGCTGTATACTACTGAACGAATCTACAACCAATCAGACCACTCATTCTGAAAAATGTGCATTACACATCGACCGCCAATTATGGTGCATCCCTATTTAAAATATGCTTATTGTGAATCATTCATGACAAGATCAGAATACATTTTGAAAGGGTCAATAATAGCAAGATGTTGGTGGTTTAATTGTTGCTTGATTTCATTTGCATCTCTTTCAAGGCTTAATTTAATTGATCAAAATACAAAAATTGTATTTGCGCTGAATTATTACAATTTAACTTTTTATTTTAATATTCCTGTGATGCAAAGTTGGAATTTCAGCATCATTACTCCAGTCCTTCAGTAGTATTATTTATTTATTTTTTTTTTTTTTTCTTTTTGTTTTAAATGAATGATGTTAAAAAGAATTGCATTTATTCAATTTATTTTCTGATTAACTTACTGTATTATAATAACATCATCCACAGTGAAATTCCATTGGTCCACACCTAATTCTTCTTCCTTTTTTTTTTTTTTTTTTTTGTTTTATTAATAAGCTATAATTTAATTATTCTCAACAGCATTTAACATTCATTCAGGGATACAAAAAGTTCCTGCCGCTGGAAACGTCTGATTGTTCCATCATGTCTGGTTTGGACACAGTGGTGTTTACTAAAACGTCTTTAAAAAAAAAACACTTCACTTGTTCTGTTACTTTCATCAGCTTCTGATGAATAAGGAGAACTTAAAATGGATGTGTTGACATTTTGGGTTTCCTGCTCTTTCATTGCCTGCAGTGTCTTCCAGCCTTAGCAGTAAAGGAGAATCTATGACTGTACAATCGACGTCACCGCATGAACAAAACAGGTACAACATCTTCCTCTTTACTACCCTAACTATTACTGATCATTTCTCATAAAAGTTGCTTAAGAGTAAACCTGTTTTAGGACTGAGTGGTTTGAATATACATACAGCAGAAGTGTGTCAACAGGTTTTGCACTGCCATTAAAATAACAGTAAAATTTGTTTGACTACAAGTGGGCAGTTCTGCTGTTTTTCTTCTTTTTGTGTTGAACTAAGTTATTACATGATGTCAGGCTGTTTTGTGCCGATGGCAGACTTAATAATTTTTAATAAAGTTTTTTTTTTTTTTTTTTCTCATTTACATTTAGTTTTTGTTCTTTTTTTTTTTTCTTTTTTTTGTAAATGTGTGTTTTGGGGTTGTTTTTTGTACGTTTTTAACTTTTGTAAATTAGAAATGTTGCCTTGGCTATTTTATTTATTTTTATTTCATTTATTTTTTTAACGGTTCACTATTATTTTATACTACATTTAGTCTATTGGCTTATTTGCAAATAGGCATTACAGCAATGGTGTTATTAATCATATGAACACTTTACTCATTTACTTTCCAGAAGAGAGATAAAATTACTCTTACTGTGATATAAGGTTTAGAATACCCACTTCTAAGTTTTACACAACATACGTATTTTCACTTATATAACACAAGAATCTTTTCTCATCATTGTCTTCAGTCAGAGTTTTTCAATGCCAACACCAGCAGCGGCAGCAGTTAAACATAAAGAAGGTGTTTCAGCAGCAGCTCAATCAGGCCTGAAAACACCAGGTACATTGCGTTTTTCCCTTTGACCCCTTTATTATGTCATCTCCTGCTCCAAAACCAGACACTGAGCAGATTACCATGACACAAAAAGAGACAACCGCTCTGTCAAACTCCATAGAAACTGCCAGACATCATCTTCCAAATGATTGTTTGCTTTGAGAGCAGGCCAATAAGTGCTCAAAGTTCACTTGGTACGTTTGATTAAAGCCCTGTTTTCTTCTTTTTCCAGGGCTTTACAGGCGTACGTTAGCATGTCAACTGATTTTACTGATCACAAGGCTCTTTGTTTGTTAAAGGGTTACTCCAACCCTAAATGAAAATTGTCATTAATCACATATCTCAATGTCGTTCCAAACCTGTTCTTCTTTTTATTAAGATATGTTTGATGAAAACTGGGGGGCTTGCAACTGTCAAGTAAATTACATTGTCAAGGTCCAGAAAAGTATGAAATGCATCATCAGAATACTCAAAGAAAATAAAAATGACCATTTTATTCAACAATTTGTCTCCTCTGTGTCTCCGTATACACAAACCATGTACACTGTTCTATGTTAGCTGGGCTACAAGGACGGGCTGTTTTGGTTCAAATCAAAGTGTAAATATGTGAAGAAAATGTATCGCAGGAGAAAGAAGAGCTTATGCAGTTTGTCTGCAGCAGATATTCTTAAAAATGGCACTGCATTTACATGGAAAAACACAGAGGAGACGAATTATTGCATAAAGTCGCTATTTTTATGTTCCTTGAATACAAACTGTTCTCATCGCTTGATAGCATTTAGATTGAATCACTAGGGGTGGGCGATAGGACACTTTTTGATCGTGGACGATAAAAATTTCTCCACTTTTTAAGGAATATCGTAGTATCGTGCTATTTTATCATCTCTGTCTCTGCGACATACATTCACATCAGCGTTAACTCGGTGGTAGGATTACACTCACAGGACACTGCACTTATTCGCTATCACAAAAGTACATTATTCGCTTTACAGTCTTGCCGATCAAACATTTCATATGTGTGCTGTCCAGATGTGCTTTTCCAGCGCGCACACTAAAAGCCTGTCAAATAGCGCCTAATTACTGATCTCAGATATTCATCACATGTGATTGTGGTAATACTGTCAAAAACACACAGCGTTAAACACCGTTGCTTGTGTCTAAAGTGAAAGTAAACACTCAGGAGAAAAACGTGCCAGTATATTAGATGCGTGCAGCTCTTAAAGCGACAGAACTAAACATGCCGCCGCTTGTCAATAAAGGGGTAGTTCACTCTAAAATGATAATTGTGTCATTACCTCACATGTTGTCCCAAACCTGTATTCATTTTTTTTCTTGTGCTAAACACAAAATTAAGATATTTTGAGTAACCAAACAGTAGCTGGTCATCATTAAATGCAAAACAATGTTTAACAGAAAAAAGAAACCCATTCAGATAAAAACGAGCTGAGAGAGAGTAAATGATGGATGTAGTGTAGAAGTATATAGTGTTTCCCCTTTCAATACTGCTGAATACGCCTACTCTTCCTGAAAAATAAAAGCACTGTTTGTTTTATTCATATTATGTTTATTTGTAATGTGTATCTATTTGAATTACAAAGATAAAATGACGGATTTTTATCTGTGCTCATTCGGGCCTAAATATCTGCCCTTCTTTATTTTATATGTTGTTACCTTGAAAGGCTTTGTTTTTAATAAAAAAGGGAAATTAGTTTGTCTGTACTGCTCAGACAACCTGCAAAATAGTATAACCAATGACAAAGAATCATGGTCAAATATGCTATTTTCGCCATTTCGTTCCACCCCTACCTCTGTAATTTGCAAAACCGTTTTTAAAAACCAACTTGAAAAAGAATCGGGATAAGAATCGTGATTTCCCCACTCTTAAGATGGACTATTCTGACAATCTGTTTCATACTTTTCTGGACCTTGACGGTGTTCGTTACTTGACAGTCACAAGCCCTGTGGTTTTCCACATCCAAAATATCTTAAAAGCTTTCTTGTCCTCAGAACTCAATTTATGGGTTTGGAACTACATGGGGGTAGGACACTAAGGAAGAAAGTTTCATTTTGAGTTGGAGTATCCCTTTAATTAGGTATAGCCCAATTGATTAAAAGATGGAGATTAATGATGAAGATTATTAAATAACAAATGTTTATTGAAAACCGAGCACAGGTTTAGTCATGTTGCTTTTTGTTTTTCTCTCAATAATGAGCTTTATTCATCTACAGGAAAAAGCTATTTGCTTTTATGTATTAATTTAAAGAAATATGTATTGCATATAACACATGTTACCAGACGTTTGGGGGCAGAATTTTTTTTTGTTTAATGCTTTTATCATGTAGCTCTGAAGACTGGAGATACTGAAACTTCAGCTTTGCATCGCAGGAATAAATTACGTTTTCAAGTGTCTATCCACCTTATTTGTTTTTTCCTGCTGGAGTAGACCAAGCTCTGTCAAACTCCGTAGAGCTCCATTTGTAAATGTCTAATATGTGTGGTTTCCATCTGTTTTTAGCTTTAGGAAACTGCTCATTTTGCTGCGATTGTTGTTGCGACTTGAGTGTCTTACCATATTATTTGAATGCATTATCTTGATAATGAACACACTGGTTTGTAGTGAAAACAATTTTACCGTTTACTGCATGATGTTATTCTTGTCATTATTTCACTTTAGCAGCTAACCAACCGGAATACTCATACATTCATAGAAAAGGGCTTACTTCCACATTGAAGAAAAAATGAGGTGGATATTAAAACCATGGTTACAAAAACAGTATTTAAATTCTAATGTTTCATGATAAAACTAATAGTAGTGTATTTTTGATTAAATTACATTTTTACTGATCCCAAACCTCTATCTCTCTATCTCCAAAGACTGATGGAGGAATGGATGGATGGATGACTCCTTCAATAACAATGTTAACAAGTTTTACAACTTCAAAGTGCATCAGATTAGTTAATGAATAATGCACAATGGTTTAAAATAATTATAAAAATTGACTGTGTTTGCTTGTGTAGAAAAAGTGTCATGCAGCAAATTGACAAGAAACGTTCAGGAGTCCAAGGCAGGTAGCTCATCAGCGGAGGATTGCATATCGAGAGGAAAGAGGAAGCTTGATGAAACTTGCCAGCCCATAGAAAGTGTCTCTGGTGAGTTTTAGGATCAGAAAGTTCATCTTTGTCATGCTTGCCACTTTTTTTTTTTTTATATATATATATTTTGATCAATAATATCGGAAGGAAATGCTCTGCCAAATAAAAACTTCTGATACACAGAATTGCATTTAAATTGTTTTTGACTTCTTTTTTTTGTTTGTTTTTTTTTTGATCAACATTTCTAAACCTTTGACGCTTGTATTAAACTCTTAGCCTCAGATGAGCAAATCTCAGATGTACCAGAGCAATCCAGACCCAAGAAAAAACGCTGCTTCTCCTGCCGCAAGAAAGTCGGGCTCACTGGTATGCAAAACCATGCAATACATTTATATATTAGTTGCATCAAAAATGTTTTCGTTTACATAATGTGTGTATGGTTTATATTTATGCA
>JAUMHP010000052.1:6110871-6122365 GCA_032361065.1 Enteromius trimaculatus | reverse complement strand
GGCGGCGCAGATGCCCCCAAAGGCGGTCCAGACGGTGGAGATGCCCACTTGAGCCGACCAGACGGCGGAGATGCCCACCAGGGCAGACCAGACGGCGGAAATGCCCACTTGAGCCGACCAGATGGCAGAGATGCCCACCAGGGCGGACCAGACGGCTGAGAGGCCTCCCACCAGGAGAGACCAGGCATAGGAGATACCCCTCTGGGCGGACCAGGCGAGGGTGATTTCCACCAGGGAGGATCAGGCGGCGGAGAGGCCCCTTTGGGTAGTTCCACGAGCCAAACTGCACAGAGGAGCAAAGAGAGGTCAGTAGTTTGACCGGTCCGACACGGTGGTTGTGCAACCTTCAGCGGATTCCCTGTGAGATCTATGACCGAAGTCAACACTCCCAGGGTTCGTGCAGCCACTGATGGACCTTCTGTGACCAGACAGTTAGACAGCCCATATGGCTGAGACACCGAAACCGACGGGGAAATGCTGTCCCCTTACTGGCAACTCCAGCTGAACGTGACACATATACTTTGAGCAGATTATTTTAAACCAAACAGCCTTTTTAGTGAAAGCTGAAATTCAACAATTATTTGCTGATTAAATATTTAATCGTTTTAACTAATAATATGCAACCATAGAACAATTAAAAAAAAAAAAGCTTTTAGATGCATCAAGACAACTTTACTGTTTTTGCAACTATCACTTTTTTCTCCATGAACATGCAGTGGCTTTGAAATATCCAAAATGTATTAATGTCATTTATTTGTCTCTTTCTCTCTGCAACTGTAAAAGCAACCAGAAAAAAACATTTAGGCTTTGATGAAATGAACTTATGAGTGGTGCGAGGCTCTCTGTTATTTACTCATTGCATTTGTGTGCTACTTGGATAACAGTGTTGTTAGAGATTTTAAACCTATAAATTTGGATGATGACTGTTTTTATATTCACTGTTATTACATATTTGTCTTCCAGGCTTTCTTTGTGGGAAAAGGGAACACACTTGGAGAGTCCATCCCAGTGGAGAGGGCTCACGAGCATATCTTTGGCATGGTGCTTATGAATGACTGGAGTGGTGAGAGCTTACTTTTGCAACGCAAACAAAACAAAGCAAATGGGATTTGAGAGAGGAAAAAATTTTTATAAAATAGAATTATGATGGATCTATACTGGTATGAAGGACTCGATTTCGTACACTGTACACTGCAATTAACACCACTCATCTTGCTTAAAAAAAGGTCACTTTATTTTAGGTGGCCTTACTTACACCTAAAATAATCATTTGATAAAATGCACTTACTGTGTACGTACATCTTTTTATATTGTATGTACAACAGCAAAAGTGTTTCCCAATACAATATGACTACGTGGTGCAAATGTATTTAAAGTACATAGTAGTTAAGGCCATCTAATATGAAGTGTGACCAAACCTTCTTTTCATTTGTCTTGTTGTTTATGAACAAAAACAGAAACATTCATATAAATATCAGTTTACAATTTGTGCCACAACTCGGCTTCACTTGAGAGAGTTTTAATCATATCTTGCAAGGGTTCTCCAACTGTTCAGAGACTCCTGTCACTGTAAGTCTGACGTGGCGTGATTTAGCAGTGTTTCCCGGTCAGGCAAGTGAGCCATTTCTGAGCAGCAGCCACTGTTAATTCGTTTTATTATTCGTCTGTCTCTTCTTAAACCTACAATGTGTTCTTTTTGAGCACACTAAACACATTGCATTTTTATGAGTCGTCGAGCAGACTCAGGAAATGAGAAACACTTTTAGGGCGAGAAGGCAGAGGGTAAAACTTGGTGGAGTGTGCATGCCAAGCTAGGTCCGTTTACACAACATCTGCTTAGCTGTTCAGATTCCTTTGACAGAATGCTGTGTTTTTGTAGCAGAGTGAGTAAAACACAAGCATTTTGACTTGTAATTGTTTGTGCCAGTTTGAAAAATGTAGTTGTGAAATATTGTCTGATGTTTAAAGAGATGTTTAAAAACCAATATTGTTTCATCAGAATTGTTAATTTATTTACTTGTACTTTTGCATGCAGTATTTTGAACATGCAGTACTGGATTGCTCTGCTGTACTGCAAAACTTTGAAAATGCAATGAAATATTACATAATATGTGACCCTGGACCACAAAACTTAAGTCGCTGGGGTATATTTGTAGAAATAGCCAAAAATACATTGTACGGGTCAAAATTATTGAAAAAATCCTTAGGATAGTAAATAAAGATCATGGTTCATGAATGTATTTAGTCAATTTCGTACCGAAAATATATTAAAACTTAATTATTGAATATTGAATTATTAAAAAACTTAATTACTTAACAATTGATTAGTAATATTCATTGATAAGATCTTCATTTGGTCAACTTTAAAGGTGATTTTCTCAGCATTTAGATTTTTCTGTACCCTCAGATTCCAGATTTTCATTAAGATGTATCTCGGTCAAATATTGCCCTTATCCATCGTACATCATACATTAATGGGATGCTTGTTTATTCAGCTTTCAGATCATGTATAAATCTCAGTTTCGGAAAATTAACACTTACGACGGTTTTGTTGTCCAGGGTCACAATTATTAAAAACTTAATTCAATGCATTAGTAAGTTCTTATTCAAATTTTTTGTCACATTTTGTAAAACGCACCACTTAGCACAATATCTGTTTAGATATCTGTTTTTATATTTGCCAATGTTGCCAGTTGTGTTTTTATTTCAATGACAAACAGTCTCATGAATGCTTATGGCCTTTTTTAATGCCACTTCCTTCAAGGTTTTCTTTCAATTCAGTGTTTTCTTCCTTGCATTTCTTTAGAAGTCTTCTCTTTCTCCTCCAAAGGGTCCCAATTCTTTATTTGAAACACATTCCTCAGAAATGCTGCGAGAGTCTGTCAGAATTATGCAGAGGCTATGTTATACGAGTACAGCTCCAGAACATCTTCTGCTGTTTGGAGCAGACACTTCAAACTGTCTGCGTTCATGCAGAGAGATGACGTCTTGATGATGTGTACTGGCATCTCTTTATTTGTCTGGACAAAAGCTTTATAGGGCTTATTTTGCCAGCACATTTTGGTTTGGAAAATTGAATTATACTGCACTGTAATGTATTATGGAATTTACACTGCAGCAAATTATTCCTTAAATGAATCAAATCTTGCACTGTTGCAAGACCAAGTAAACTACATAGTCAGCATCGTAAGGGGTCCTATGCACATTTCCACCGCACAGACTGATCCTAGATGTTAAAAAATACCTTCTTTGGGCAAAATCAAAGGCAACATTGCATGTGTGACGTAACAAGTTAAAGAACTGTTATATAATATAGTATAAATACAATTGGTAAGTTGCATTGGTAAAACAACTTTTTTTTTATTTGGCCAATTTCTGTGTGTGTGTGTGTGTTATATGATTTTGCTAATTAAAGCATTAGAATATTGTGTAGGTAACATTAGGTTCTTACTATGTAGGCTGCTCACTTGGATTTGCAACACAGCCTGAGCAGTGATGTATACAATGAATAACTGCACATTTAATTTGAAGTAACTATTTAAATTTAGTTAAAGAAGATGAAATGGCACAGGTAATGATCCATCCTCTCCCAGATTCAGGCAAGCTGGAGAACAGATAAAGTTTAAATGCATCTAGTTGTTCAGTTGTTCATGCATTTAAACAGTTTTAAAGGAGGTTTTGTAGAAAGTTTGATTCTCTGCTACAATGCCAGTGAATTACTTATTATACATAGTCTGTTTTTCTGTTTTATGTTGCAGCTCGGGATATCCAGGCTTGGGAGTATGTTCCATTAGGTCCGTTCCTGGGCAAGAATTTTGGGACCACTATCTCGCCCTGGGTCGTCACGATGGAAGCACTGATGCCCTTTGTTGAGCCCAATCCCCTCCAGGTGAGAATGGGAACGGGATGACACTATAAATTCACACAGTCATTCCTAACAATGCGTTAAAAAGAACTGCCTTCTTCCTAGCATACTTCCATCTGCTTTTGTTCTTTGTATCAGTATCAACTTATATTGGATATTTTCCTGTTTATTTTAAGATCATGTTTATATCTATATGTGACCCTGGACCACAAAATCAGTTGCACGGGTATATTTGTAGCAATAGCCAAAATTACATTGTATGGGTCAAAATGATTGATTTTGCTTTTATGCCAAAAATCAATAGGGTATTAAGTAAAGATCATGTTCCATAAAGATATTTTGTAAATTTTGTACCGTAGATATATTAAGATTTAATTTTTGGTTAGTAATATGCATTGCTAAGAACTTAATTTTGACGACTTTAAAGTAGAGTTTCTCAGTATTTAGGGTTTGTTTGCACCCTCAGATTCCAGATATTCTAATGGTTGTATCAACTATCATAACAAACCATACATCAATGGAAAATGTATAATTTGAGAAGACGTCCTTTCTCAGGTTTTGACTTTTTGAACATTATATATTTGGTAGGACTTTTACTTAATTTAAAATAATACCCTAGGATTTCACAGGGACAGATTATGGTAATTTATAGAAAAAATTGAATTCTTTGATATCACCCTTTGAAGACAAATACATATAAAATGAATAGTGAATATTAATTTTCAGCTCATTGGGAGCTGAGTGCATCTCTAATTTGACACACACTGCAGTTTGGGTTCAGTGTTTTTTAAATGCTTTTATTTTATAAAGATGTATTAAATTGATAAAAAATGAGAATAATGTCTTTTGTTTAAAAAAAAAAATTAGATTCATATAAATGTTTGTTTGAGCATTCTGTTGAGGGAATTGTGAAAAACAAAACAGAAATAGGAAGCAGCACAACTGTTTTTAATATTGATAATAATAGTAAATGATTCTTGATGCTGAAAAATCAACTTTGCATCACAGAAATAAATTATATTTTAAAACATGTTTAATTATTCAATTCATTCAATTATTTGAAATGTTAATAATATTTCACAATTTGTCCAGTTTTACTGTGTTGTTGATCAAATAAATGCAGCCTAAGCATTTCATAAACATTAGAAAAAACATTTGAGTGAATATATATAGTATCAGCAGCATCTTTTTTTTTTTTTTTTTTTTTTCTCAAGAATCCTGCATATGTAGACAGCATCCGTACTGAAATAAAAATCTTGTAAGTGAATGATTTGGATCTCTCCAGGCAGGCAGCAGCTCTATGTATCACACAAATAGCCTTTCTTCATGCTAAATGGATGGGTGCCTTTCGAAGGAAACATAATCATGCCTACCATTGGTAGAAGCTCTTTGGTCCCTTAAAAACGCTGCCTCCATAGGCTTTGGACAAAGTATCCGATTAGCACCTCAGGAGCAGCCATTGCAGACCCATTATCTTTAAAAATGATGGTCAGGGTGCGAATTTATTCAACTTTACAGTCCCGTTAGAGCTCTGTGGAACGGACTCTTCATCATCACAGACGGCAGAGTGCAGACTTTGCATATAAGTGGGAAATGAGACGTGCTTTCTTCTTTCTCTACAGCAGACAGACACTGTGAGCGAATGAGGCAAAACACATCTTTATTCTCTTTTATGCATTCATTTGTTGGATCAGTAATTCTCAAATGTTCAGTTGCTGCTAAAAAATGGGAGTTCTTGGTTCATTTTAAAGCAAATATATATTAATTGCAAATACATACTGTGCATCTGACCTTTTTTTATTATTATTATTATTGAAAATGTTTAAATCAGTGTTGTTTTACAGTCATTGAGATAATACTATGGTTTTTCTTAATATTTTTTAAACGTTTTTGTATTTTGCGTTTTTGTTTTAACTTTAGACAAGGTGATTTAGTTAAGTTTCTTTTGTGCTTTTTTCCATTTTTATTATCTATGTTTTTGTACTTGTACATTTTTAATAACATTTAATTATTTGAAATAACTAATTATATATATATATAAAATACTAAATAAATAAATATTTTAAGAGCCACCATGAATAAAAAATAAAAATTGTGCATCAGTAAAACTGGTGTTATTTTTATTTATTTGTTTGTTTGTTTGTTGGTTGGTTGGTTGTTGTTTTTTGTCAGATGCACATCTATATTTAAATGGCTTTTTTGACCTGGATAACTAGGACAACCATGACCTCTTGATGCAAATATTGAGGTCAGAAGTGGCCTTTCTGTGCCAGAAAAGACGCAAGTTTCAGGCTATTGCTGAGATTCACACTCAGTGTCTGCTGAGGTTTCCTAATGTTATTTTATTGTTATTTCAGGACCCTGCACCTCTCCCATACTTGCGTCACGATGACCCCTACACGTTCAACATCAACCTGTTTGTCTCTGTGAAGGGTGTGTGTCAGTAACATCTGTCTGTCATGATGCATATGCAGCGTCTTGTTTTCTTCTCATTTGTTTCTCATCTGTCCAGGTGAGGGGATGCGAGAGGCAGCCACTATTTGCAAGTCCAATTTTAGGGTAAGAGATAGATTTGCATTGGTTTTTGCATTGGCACCCTGCTGTTTCACAAATAACTCATACTGACAACTTACTGTACCCATTTGATTACACATGTTTTTTTTTTTTCTGGAAAAACTCCAAAAGAACCAGAAATGGAGCAGAAATGATTGAAAAAAGAAATTACATAAGGCAACGATAAACATACTCTACACAATTATGCATAATTGCTGGCCAACATATTATAAGTGTTTGGTCATACTGGGACAACAAGAAGTAAATACTGATATTTAGGCGGAATAAAAGTGTAAAACTATTTTCTAATTACCTTTTGAACCCAGTAGAGATTATTTTCTCCCCACTGCAATTGTTTTTTTTTCTGTTTTCAGGGCATAAATAAACACACTTGCTGTTTATATGTGGTCCGTTCGCATCGTCGCAAATTGCCCCATGCAAGTTTAGATTTGCAACTTCACGCCATTACCTAATTTGCATAATTCCATTAGTGAATCAGGCACTAAAACAACACAGACTGTGCAGAGCCCATAAACAGAGTTATGCATTCTCAGTAAACCTCCCCTCCGTCTCTGTGTTGGACTTCTTTGTGTTGTTGGTTCTGGGAGAAACTCATTCCATTTCCAGCCTTTCTGTATCGTCACATGCAGAGAAAGGCATTTTCTCAGTTAGTAAGATACAGCAGGTGTGTGTAACATGTTGTGTGTCTTCTCAGTACATGTACTGGTCCATGAAACAGCAGCTGGCACACCACACAGTCAACGGCTGCAACGTCAGACCGGGAGACCTGCTGGCATCAGGCACCATCAGCGGACCGGTGCGCGCGCGTGTGTGTGTGTGTGTGTGCGCACGAGAGATAATATTTCACTCAAAAAGAAAACTCTGTCTCGTGATTTAGATCCTAATGAGTCAGATAAGTTCTGAAACCTAAAAAGATTTATATATTTTTTTAAATAATTTAAGTAAATATAATGGAATCAACTTTTGTATTTTATTGTAATTATACTGTATTAATTTTAAATTAAGTTGATTTTAGTAAATAATATAATAAATATATTATATATGATTAATATTAATGTAATATAGCAATGTAATACATTTAACTGTATTTATTAGTAATTACATCTTATACATTGGAAGCCACTTTTACATTTTGTGTTCTTCAGTCTGTTAAATGCAGTAAATAATACAGTAAAATGAATTACTTTTAATTAGTAAATTGAAAAATTATTAATAATAATAATTAAAAACAGTAAATAGTCACTGTTTGTTTTTTTTTGTTTTTTTTTTCAATCTGTAAATTCTGTAAATGATATAATAACTAATCTATTAAATGTCACTACAATTATTAAATATGAAAATGATTTAAGTAAATATGCTGGAAGACATTTAAATTTTGATATTATTATTATTAAGGATAAAAGATTAAGGTAAATAGATATTTACCTTTTGATATTTGAATTGATATTTATTTTCATTATAAAAACAATATAATAATTAATTATAATTAAAACTTTAATTATCAAATTATTTTAAATAAATGCACTGGAAGATATGTTTACATATATCATTTTAATAAATTAAATTGAGTAAAGAATATATTAATTTTAGCGATTATTACTAATAAAATAATAGTAAATTAATTATTAAGAAATATGTCATATTTTTTGTCATTTTTACCTGAAAAACTAACATTTCTCTGTACAGAGCTGTATTATATAGCACTGACTCTGTATTTGTATGCGTGAAGGATCCTGGGAGTTTCGGCTCTATGCTGGAGCTCTCGTGGAGAGGATCCAAGACTATTGACCTTGGCAATGGAGAGACGAGGACCTTCCTGAAGGACGGGGACGAGGTCACTCTCTCAGGTGGGTCTCAGGAGTCTGTGTGTTTCTGTGTTTGTTGATGGACATGTGATCACTGTGATAAGAGTCGTGGTCTCACTCTGTGCAGGCTATTGTGAGGGCAGGGGCCACAGAGTGGGCTTCGGTCTGTGTGAGGGGAAGATCCTTCCTGCGCTGGGTCCTGTAAGCCAGACACAACAACCATGAACACATACAGTATTATACATGATCTAATATTCACAGCCTGTTTAAAAGTTGTTTTTAGAAATAACGTTATACACTTCTTACGTTCATAACCTGGCACATTTCTGAGTGAAACAGGATATTGAGTAAGATATAATGTGGAGTGAAACTTGATTGTTTTCATCTGGATTGACAGGATTGTGAAAATTGGTCATTAAATGTCATTAGATATGAAGGAAAATGCAAAAGAAAGCGTCTGATCTTAAGAAAATTATGTAAAATAGCAATGCATCGTTATGGACCTCCATATGTTTCAAAACGGACAATTTCTGCAGTTGAACTAGTTTTTGCAGAAATCCCACACATTATTCTGTGTTACTGAAAAATAATTCAATAAAGTTACTGACTTTTAAACTGTCATGCTTTTTATGCTTAATTTTATTATTTTATTTTACTTTTTCTATTCATGTCCATGAAATGTTTGACCTTTGCTTGTTGCTGAGCCAATAATATGATATGATCAATATGCAAACCACCACAAAGACTGGGTAAAATAGCACATTTCTAATTACTTATTATTTAGATTTTCAGTATAGATGAATATTCTTATTAGAATTTCTCTTCATTTTGGATGGGTTTATTTTCATTATATTTCTACATTATGTGATTTGTATTTATTTATTTGTGTATATTTACATTTGCATTTTACAACACATTACCACTATTGTTTTATTCTACATTGTTACCTGTTCCATGATACTAGACCGATTTTATTTTATTTTACTTTCTTATTTTTTTATCATGGTGCTACTGTAACGCTGCAGTCGTGGCGACTTCGCTTCTCAGTGGGACAGAGGAAGCACAGAGGCAGAGATACAAAAATGCAAAATCAAGACATTACTTTAACAACGGACTCGGAGTACTGGACAAAGCAACTAAATCCCAAGACCAATCCAGACAGAACTCAAGACACCTGGAATGACACGGCTGGGAAAGGGGCGGGGTTACAAATGAACAAAGACATGAGGAGAACGAAATGAAAAGAACAACACACAGAAAGCACATGGCAAACAGAATGAAAACAAAACATACACATGAGACTGCCATGCTGTTTTCATACTTTTTCATTTTATTTTGTTTTATTTGTTTCTTCATTTAGTTCATTTTTATTTATTTGACTGTAGTGCATTTTTTGATTGAGACGGATGAAGAAAGCATTGCAAAGGCGATCAAACAAACATGATTCAACTTTGTATGTAAGCAGAATGATATTGTATAACAAAAATGGGCGCGTGATAAATAAGATGTTTCTAGTATTTCTGCGCCTGACTGTCAGAGACTTTCAAACAGGTAAACTGCTCCCAGAGAGAGAGAGACCGACTGACAGATCACTGCTTGAGCTCCTTGTCTGTAATGATGCTGGGTTCGTCTCACATCAGCACATCGTTAACAAGTCTTTCAAAGCTTTGAGTGAAGTGAATGATGCTGGAGTTACTGACGGAGGACGTCCGGTTCACACTGAACAGACCTGATGTGATTAGAGGTGCTTGTTAAACTGAACATCCACAGTTTTTACTGTTGCTGTTTCAGGTTAGTGATCTTGATAGTTTCATGAATGATGGTGATACTGTACCATGACAAAAATCACTTTTTTTGGACCTGGATTTATTGGTTTTGTTGCTGTTGCTTTTACATTTATTTATTTTTATTAACATCACTACCTTTATCAACATTACTGCTCATCACTAGCATTTATTTCTGCTTGTTACCTCTTCTATTTCCATTCGTTTATATTATTTTATTAACTAATATATTTATCTCTTTTCGCATTTAGCACACATATATTTTTAGGTATTTTTAGATGTTTATCATAGAAATACTATGTTTTTTTTTTTACTATGATATTTACTAGATTATCTTTGGTGTTTGGAGTATTTACAGTATCACTCTTAATAATAGTGTGTTTACATAAGGGCAGACGGTACGGATAATCTGAGACAAATTTAACCTGTCAACCCAAATTGAAAAATAACATGTATGATATGGAATATACCTATTATAAATAAGTTTGTCACGACAGACCCTTCCATTAGGACTTCCTCTGCAATGAATAACTGGTATTGTATCTGCTGAGCTGCTAACAGATGGTGCGGTGGAGATCACGAGGGCCGTCTGCGAGTCACTGAGTCATCAGAGGTCAGATGGGCCATCCACGACTCCTCTAGCGTCTGAGCGCTCGTGTTGCTTTGCAGACAGAGATGGAGGGACCTGGCTTTCACTCTTACTGTGAGTTTCTCCCCCTCTGTGATCAGACTTTTACCCATGAATCTTGGCGGCCTCGCAGATGGACCTCTAGTGTTTGACCTTTCGCTTACTGAAGGAGAAAAGCTGGTGATAAATCTCTGAATACGCTGTGTGCTACCAATAAAAGTGTGGTGCTGTCAGCTCCGTTTAACATTATCAACCCCGGCTCGGTGCCATCTACAGAATGAAGCAGAGTAACTAGTTCCTAACTAGTAGCTTTTATTGATATATCTCCAGTTTTATTTTTTGGTTTCATATCATAGGATGATTTGATTAGTAAGCACAGTGTGTGTGTGTGTGTGTGTGTGTGTGTGTGTGTGTGCTCACTGCTTTAATCAGGTCTGTGGATCAGAGTGTTGTAACTGAAAACCCTGGGAGACACATTTAATCAATGCAGAGATACATTAGAAATGCAAATGTACAAAACTGAAACGCTACATTTCAAAGCACAGACCAAAAACAGGTGCTATTAGCATTTATACAAAGATGCTAACAAAGACTTCTTCTTACTATTCTTTATATTTTTTGTTTGTTTTGTTTTGTTTATCCATATTGAAGAATCCATATACGCAGCAAATCAGCATATATTAGACTGATTTCTGAAGGATCATGTGACACTAAAGACTGGAGTAATGAAGCTTTGCATCTCAGAAATAAATTACATTTTAAAATATATACACAAATAAAATGGTTGTTTTAAATTGTATATTGATATTAATAATATAATTAAAAAAAAAATTATATA
>JAUMHP010000052.1:6088133-6098366 GCA_032361065.1 Enteromius trimaculatus | reverse complement strand
GGATGAAATAAACCAATAATCACGAACAGACACAGGAAGGACCAAATAAGGGCAGACAGGAAATAACAATGAAAACGGAACTAAAACAGGAACTTGAAAAATGGAACTAAATCAAGATACAAAACACATAGAAACTAGAACAGAACAAACTAAGAATGTTACAATCAGAAACTTTGTCAACTTATTCTACTAACCCTAAACCTAGCCTACTCTGAGAGTTATAGACATGAAGTAATAAATGATAATTGATTAATTAAGTTAATTAGTACAATGTCTAAAGTTGACTTTTAAAATAAAGTGTAACCCAATTTCATTCTACACATTATACATATACATAACAAAATACATAATTAGCAGGCATTTTAATTACCCTAAAGGAGAAATCATCATATGAAATCAGTACAAAATAACACAGTCGACAAAAGAGTTACAAGAGTTGTAAGACTCAACCGATCACTTCACAGCATCCCATCGTTTTATTTCACATGTGTCTGTATCAGATGATTGGGGGCAGCTGAGGTGATGTGATTTCTTTTAGCAGAGTGAGTGAGGAATCCAGCCAAAAGCCTTAAATCAATTCCTCCACAATCCCAATGGCCACAAGCCCACACGAGTTCACTTGTTCTTACTTTCATGCTTCTCATCAGGACAAGTGAGCCTGCAGTACTGCTCTTATCTGGCACTGAAAAGCCTACAAATCAAATAAACGGCTTCATATTAGTGTCAGTTAGATGTATGTAATATCATTTCTGAGTGAATTGTTTACCGGGCTGACAATGTGTTTTGTGTATTAGGCTCATTAGACTACATGCTGGCGTAGTTGTGTTGTTTTCTAACTAGCATATAGCTAAACCTAAAGAAAAGAAAGAACACTTCATATTTTAAATGAATTATAACAGTACTGTTCAAAGTTAGTGGTTGGTACAAGATTTTTTCAAAATGGTTTTGAAAGAAGTGTTTTATTTTAACCAAGGCTGCATTTATTTGATCAAAAATACACTCTCAAAAATAAAGGTACCAAAGCTGTCACTGGGGTGGTACCTTTACAAAAGGTGCATGTTTGTACCTAAAAGGTCCATTTTTGTACCTTAAGGGTCCATATTAGTACTGAAAGTGTCCATATTTGAATCTAATAAGTACAAAATTCAGTGACCCCAGTGACAGCTTTTGTACTTTTCTTTCTAAAAGTCTATTGTAAAACAGTATTATTTCAGTTTAAACAAGCTTTTCTAATTAAATATATTTTAAAATGTAATTTACTCCTGTAATCAAAGCTGATTTCCAGTCTTCTGTGTCACATGATCCTTCAGAAATTCTAACATTTATGATCATTATCAATGTTAAAAGCAGCTGTGCTACTTTAATATTTTTGTGTAAAATGCAATGTTTTTTGCAGGATTATTTGATGAGTAGAACATCCAAAAGAAAAGCATTGTAATGACAAGCCAGCAGAGGGAGCCCTCGCCCGAGTACTATCTCAACTCCGCTCCCTCTGCAGTCACTTCCTGTTAGACCTGTATAAAGCCGGTAACCAAACTCAAGCATTCTGCAAAATATTGCCCGTCTCACTGCCTTACCAAACGTTTCTCTCATTGTTATTCTGCCTGATTATTGTTACGAACTACTGCCTGCCTTCTCGTTTATGCCTTTTGGATCTCGCTTGTGTACGATGCCAGATCAGACTGCCTTACTGATACTGACCAACTGCCTGAACTGATTAACCTTTCTCTTCCTCTTGTTTTTAATAAACTTCTGCATATGGATTCACATTCTGTGTCTGCGTCCTTGTTACAGAATACTTTGTGTAAAACGGATCCAACGGAAGTATCCAGTCTCCAAGCTATGTTCCAATATTAGAGTTATCATGAACAACTTAACCAGCTACAATCAGTTAACGGACACTTAACTGACTACATCCGGGCCTTACCATCACCCACACCTCAGATGGTAAGATTTGCACTTCCTGATAGATTTGATGGCTCTGCTGAACACTGTAAATGTTTTGTGAGGCAAGTGAAACTATATCTTGAGCGCTAAAGGGAGACATTTGAGACTGAAGAACGTAAGTGTGCTTTCATCATGTCAGTGTTCATTGTTATCAGTGAAATCGATCGATTGGGTCACTGTAGTTTGGGACAGTGATTCACATATTAAAAGTTTTGTGGGTTACTACCTCCAACAAATCCTGATTCACCTGGCTCAAGGTCATTACGATTGACAACCTTATGAGACAAGTTCCCAGTCACAGAAAGTTTCACAGAGAATTAACCACGATTTCACCTGCAACACCCGCACAAAAGACTCACAAGGGCGTTGAACCCAAGTCAATACCTCACGCATATCTGAGAGTGAAAGAGAACTTTATAGAGTAAACCAGTTTTGCTTTTATCACGGTGAATCAGGACCTCGCAGTGTGGAGAGTCTTACAAGGTAAACATGCATCACTTTTACCTACTTCAAAATAAATAATTTCAACTAGCCGTTAAGTTGGACATTTATACTGCACTTGTTGAATTGACAGCGATGATTGAATCTGCAGCCGCTCTGAACCTCATCAATCAACGCTTCATTCAGGAGTTCCAAATACTGACTCAACCATGCACACCTCCCAGATCAAATCTGTGGATGATGAAACGATTTGAACTGGAATCACCCAACAGACAGTCACACTCAAGCTCAAGGTCGAACTGTTTCACTAAGAATCCATTACTCTGTATGTCGTTAACTCTCCCAGGCACAAATTCATCCTTGGATATCCCTGGTTATCCATCCATGATCCTGACATCTCATGGCCCCACGGTGAACTGGTTATATGGTCTGCCTCAAACACTGCTTCACATCTACACCACAACCATGTTACACTACCAGAATTGAAAGTCCAGAGGTCCTATCCGTTGTCAAGATTCCAACCAATTATCATCATCTATCCGAAGTGTTCAGTAAAACCAAGGCCACGCAGTTACCTCCTCACAGACCATGGGATTGCACCATGACCTTCTACCCAACGCCATGCCACACAAAAGTATGGTTTATCTTGCACCGAAAGCTGAGTTCAGGCTTTATTCGGTCGTCAACTTGTTAGTAAAAAGGATGGAGGTTTGAGAGCATGCATAGACTTCCGGGGTCTCAATAACATCACAGTAAAGTTTCGCTTCCCACCTCCTCTGGTACCGTCTGCTCTGAAACAATTACGAGAGGCCAAAATATACACAACTACACCTGAGAAGTGCTTACAACCTCATTAGAATCAAGGAGGGCAATGAGGAGGGCTTGTGAACGCTCCAGCTGTTTTCCAGTCATTCATAAATGAGATCTTCATGGAAATCCAAGTCACTACCATCAAGGAGTTGCAGAGATTTCTAAGATTCGCAAACTTCTACAGGCGATTTATTAGAGATTACAACACTATAGCGGCAAGGGTAAACCAAAGATACTTCCATGGACAACGGACGCTGACCGTGCATTCATGTCATTCAAAGAGTGATTCACTTCTGCTCCCATTTTAAAACACCCAGATCCCAACCTTCATTCACTGTAGAGGTCGATGCCTCGGATTGTGGGATAGGGGCAGTACTATCCCAACTTCAAGGTCAACCAGACAAATTGTATCCTTGCGCCTTTTTCTCAAGGAAATTGTCACCGGCAGAGGCAATTATGATGTGGGAAACAAGGAACTGTTATCCATGAAAGCCCCTTTGGAAGAATCGAGGCATTGGTTAGAAGGAGCAGTGCAAACGTTTCAAGTTATCACCAACCATAAGAATCTGGAATATATCAAAAGTGCCAAATGTCTGAACCCACGCCAAGCCCGGTGGGCATTGTTTTTCACAAGGTTCCAGTTTACAGTCAATTATCGACAAGGCAGTTAAAACGGCAAGGCAGATGCTCCCTCTCGACCACTTGAATCATCTGTAATCACAGAAACTCCTAAACCTTATTCTTCCACCCACAGTTGTAATAGCTCCGGTTTCCTGGGATATAATGGAGGAGATTCAACAAGAACAGGAGCAGGAACCATCCCCTTCTCAGTGTCCACCTGGAAAACAGTATATACCAGCTATTCTACGTACACGCATCATTCAGTGGTTTCATTCATCCCTCAGCTAAGGTCACCCAGGTATCTCGCGCACTTTACTTAGTACAAAACTCAAAAACTCATGTCAAAGCACGTAACTAACTTTGTCAAAGTGTGTGAAGTCTAAGCACAATAAAAGACACCTAAGAAAATTCCACCTGGTCTCCTGCAAACCACTACCCATTCCCCAACGGTCCTGGTCCACCTTATTAATAGACTTTGTCACTGATTTACCCCTTTCTAATGGGTTCACCACCATACTGGTAATCATTGACCGTTTCTCCAAAACATGTCGACTCTCTCTATTTGAACACGTTTTCAGAGTGTACGGACTACCAGACAACATAATTAGTGATTGTGGAACTCAATTTACATCTTAAGTATGGAAAGCCTTCTGTAAGCATCTGGATTGGGTCTGGCTCTCCACAAGGGACATCAAGCTGTGGCTGCCCAGCAAGAAACTAAGCCCCAGGTATGTCGGTCCTTTTAAAATTCTGAGATTCGCAAAGACGAGGGGTCAGCTCCAATACTTGGTGGACTGGGAGGGATACGGCCCTGAGGAGAGGTCCACTCCCTCTCCAGTCACTTCCTGTTAGACCTGTATAAAGCTGTTAACCAAACTCAAGCACTCTGCAAAGTATTGCCAGTGTCACTGCCTTGCCAAGCGTTTCTCTCATTGTTATTCTGCCTGATTATTGTTACGACTCTTGACCTGCTCTTGACCATGATTCCTCAGAGTCTCCTTCTACCTGGTAAGTTAATTGGGCTGTTGTTTATGTCTCTGTTTGGACCTACTGCCTGCCTTCTTGTTTCTGCCTTGATCTCCCTTGTGTACGAACTGCCTTACTGATACTGACCAATTGCCTGAACTGATTGACCTGTCTATGCCTCTTGTTTTTAATAAACTTCTGCATATGGATTCACATTCTGTGTCAGCGTCCTCGTTCTTAGCGTTTATTTGAACTATGAATCTAACATTGTAAGTGTCTTTACTGTCACCTCGGCTTCATTACTGAAAAACAATATTCATTTCTTTCTTTTCTAAAGTCTAACTGACCCCACACTTTTGAAAGATATTACCATTCAATCTTTAATCATGTCTAAGTACTTTTACAAGTAGCGTTTTTCAAAAGAAATTTAAGTCCAGGTGGCTGCTTCAAGATAATTAGCTATGAAGACATTTGGTAATGCTATAATCAATCCAGGAGAGAGTCATCCAGCACCTCTGGGCCAGCCACGGTTTTTAATATTGACAGAGACTTTAAGTGTGACAACATGAATTTTTTATAACACTCAAGAAAAGCTGAAGACTTTTCTCTCTAAAAATGATTGACTTTTAGGACAGAAATATTGTATGAAAATACACAAACACAGACACCCTGGTAACTGCTCTGGTAAGACATTTTGTTACTCAGTAAAGATGATCTAAAGTCATGTTTATACCCGGATACTTGAATATTATATTTAATTCTGACGCTCAGACATACGAGTATGTCACCCGATAAGCGTGTTTGGAAAATGCTGGCTATGCATTCACATGCATCTACTTGCACGCTTGAGTAAATAGTAAGTTTCAGTCCTTAGTTTGCATAATGTGTTTTGTCTGTGTCTGTGCATGTTTTAAGGGGTTATTGTTTAGCTAACTGACAGCTGTGGCGCAACAGAGACTAGTTACGGTTTTCAGTTTGTACACACTCCAGTGTTATTTTGGTATAAATTATGTACTATGATGGCATTTACTATTATTTTCATGCTTTTTTTTATAGAATTTCTTTTTAATTATACTAATAGCTTTAGTTATTTTATTGTGAATTTTCATTGTTATTATTTATTTACATGTTTATGCTAGTTAAGTTTGATTAACTGTATGGATTATAATAGTTAGGCAACATTTCTCCTTTTTTAAGCTTTAAATTGACATTTTATTTTATTTTAGCTAAATAAAAACATTGTAAATCGCTTGAGTATGAGTTAACAATAACACTGACACACACACACACAAATATAGGCATGTTTCCAAGTGAGCATTGGTCAGTGTCACATATCTTTCCACCTAGTTCTTAGTAAAGATAAATCACAGCTACTTATGCCAGTATTGATGCGTTTAATCTTTTCTAAATAACTGATGGACTCTGATACAGGTCCTCCCATTGCCATACCAACAGCTTCATTCATTATTAAAGCTGCAGTGTGTTTTTCTGCATCCACCAACAGAAGAGGCCTTTTTTCATTCCTCTACAAAACAAAAAGCTTCAATAATAGGGTAAAACAATTCTGCCTCTGCCTTCTCCTTTATCAATTGCACTTGCCATATTGTCATCTAAACAGCCCTACCTCAGTTTCCAATCACTGCAGGAATGTCAAAACAAAGAAAAAAAATGGATTTCATGCTGTTCAGCTGGATGAAGAAGCACACAGTTTTATGGTTTCATGAGTGTATGCGTTCAAAGAATTGCTAAAAATGACTTTTCACGCAGTGTGTAAAACATCACAAAATGAAAAAAAAAAAAAACACAAGTTATTGTCTATCAAAAGAAAGAGTCAACTCTGATTTATTGAAATTTTTTTAAAAAGAATCCCAAGCCGTTTCCTGTTGATATCAACATGAAACATTAGCATATCGCTGTCCAATTCTTGGTCTGAATGAAAATGCTAATTCCTTCTTTGCCACTAGATGCTGCTTTTGGAGCATTAAAAGCTCACAAACACTGCTTTTAATGAAATCGACCAATCGCTGTATGGGTTAGGAACAATTATTTATTAAACTAATCTTTTGGGAGTTGTTGAGCAAACAAAGTAAAAATAAATGCATTTTATAAGAATATAAAATAAGTGTTTTTTGACCTTACATGCATGTCAGCCTGTTGTTGGGGACTCCCAAAACCAAAATATGAACCTTTCAATACTCATAATGGTGCTGTATGTTTTTGACTCTAGTAGCATAAAAATGCTATAATATATTTGCAAATATAGTAAACATGCCGAGTTTAAAATGCCACAGTCAGTTATTCCTCTTAGCAAATTCAGGGACGTCTGTGCCAGTTTACTCAACTGTAGCCACAGAGCGTTGGCTAAACCTCTGATGCATATGGCACACAAAAGTGGAAACACTTCAGCATCAAGTCATCGTCGGATTGGTTGAATTATACAGGACTTCTAGGAGATGTGTGTCCCTTTATTAAACGTTCCACCTGGAAATAAAGTTGCCATGGCGTCAAACCCCCTCATCAAAGAAGAAAGCTATTGTGTTTACAGCTGTGATGACCAGCGCTATCAGGATCAACTAAATGCTGGATTTGTGAAAGTATGTGAAATATTTAAGTTCAAGTTTTACACACTGGTCTGTTATTGTGATAACATTTCCATGCCCTGAAACGTGACACAGAAGGCCTGGCTACACAAGAGTAACACAATTGTGTTGCCAGTTCAAATCGTATTTAAATTCATTCATCATCATGTGTGTTCATTCCTGTTAGTGTCATCAAGCTGGCAACCTGCATGTGCCTTAAGTCTCAGGAGGAGGGGCCAGGTGATAAAAAAAAACATCTCCAATGTTTTGAATATGGCCATTTGTATATACAGCACCTTTAAAACTATAGTATCAGGTTAAAATATGAATGTTTGTTGAAAATAATGATTGATATCAGATCAGTCTTCAAATAAATATTCATGTATATTGCAGGAATTGTTTCCAATCTGGTTTTTAAATAATTTTCTTTTTTTTTTTTTTTTTTTTTTTACAAATAATTTTGGTTACCAAACAGGTTTGCAAATAAATATTGGGTCCAAGGTTTAGGCAAATATAAAAAAAAAAATTAAATATGAATAAATATATATTTTTATAATAATAAAAATAATAGTTCATTCATAATTAAATATTGGGATTTTAAGGTTTGATGCATGGCCCTTCTGGTAGATGTTGGAATTGCACACTGTGGTTGTAAAATTTTTCAAAATATAAATCTCTAATATTATATTACTGTTGAAGTTTTATTAGTGACATATTTTATTTTGGGCTCTTAAATGCATGAAATTAACTTATTTTAATTTGGAATTGCCATTGAGATGAATGAGAATGCCAATAGCCCTTTCATAAAAGATAGACTTACTGTTATACTGCTATTATTTTTTCTTTTCTCATAAACATTATGTCTCTCTCTCTCATGCCTCTTTCTTTGGGTCTCTCTAGCAGAACATTTAATATCTTGGTGCCCAGAAAATATTCCTCGAATTAATTTCCTGCATGACCTCCATCTACCCCAATAAACCTTAGGTCCTCACCGGACAGTTTAAAGCTCAATTTAAGTTTTATCATCAGCGCTAAAGTCCGCTGACTACGAGGGACTTCTCTTGCGCAGGTTTAAAAGACTCACAGTTTTATTTTGAGGAGAGAGAACAAAGTGGTGCTGATTTAACATTTCCAATAAGATTAACAAAAACCATAAAACGAGAGTAAAAAAAAGGGGGAGCCACGCTGTTATCAGCAGGCTAAAGAGTGAAAGTAAAAAATGAGTAAGCTATGCTTCACTAAATCATATTCATCATTTCAGCACAATCAATGAAGTTTGTTTGCAAGTATAATCTTTCATCTTTAATAGTCTGGCACCAACACTCATTCTCTATGAAGGAACATTCTTGTCAATAGGGTGTTCTGAAAACTGAAAATACAGGGCTTAGTTATGCTTATTTCATGCAGTAAGAAAGTAAATGTTCATATTAGCAGCAGTTAGATGCATTCCACTCAGTTTAATTTTATGCTTTTTAAACTGAGAATTGGTAAATAAATTTCCTTGCTCTTTGATATTAGTAAACGTCTTGGAGATAAATCCAAGTAAAGGAGTCTACAGGAACAATATAGGAAATATTGAATGAAAGATTTAGCTTGCAATATAAATTTTGAAATGACTTTAATGTGCTTTTTATTTGGCCATTAGCGCTCCTGAAGACCGTGTCATTAGATTACTTCTGTTATCTTTCTTCATGTCGCTTCTTGTGAGTATGAGGCCATTAGGATGAATTCAGAGTAAAGCTGTTTACAAACCCATTTTGATTTCTATAACAGAATTTTTTTTGCTCGTGCACTTGGACTAACTGTTCTTCCCATTATAATTTGTGTACCTTTGATTTCATGATGATTTAATAGCAGCTCTAGTTTAATTTAGCACAGTATCCAAAGGGGCAAGACAGAAGCAAATATCCAAACAAAGCTAAGAACGGTACACAGGAAATCCACTCGGCAACAACACAAGAAACAACGATACACTTGACAAGGAGGTAAACTCGAGGGGGAGGGGAAGGGGTAGGCGGACAAGGGGGAGGGATGGGGGGCCAAGTCCTTGAGGACGTGAAGACCTAAAGCACAGAGCTATGGTGGGCCTGGACCGTTGAGTTGTGGCAGAGAGTGAAACTGTGGCACATGGGACAGCTGCGGGGTAGGCAGACCAGATACTCGCTCCAGGGTGGAGCAGAAGGCAGAGCGGGTGGTGGAGACGCCCACCAGGGCGGAGCCGGCGGGACTGGAACTTAGAGCACAGAGAAGTTAAAGACAGCCTCCATGGCCAGGACTGGGCAGGACGAAGTTCCCAGGGCGGCCTCTGTAGCCGTGACTGGGCAGGGCAAGGTGTTATCAGCTTCCATGGCTGTGACTACGCATGATAAGGACACCGATATGGCCTTCTTAGCCATGACAGAGCAGGACGAGTGGTCAATGGCAGCCCTTAGGGTTCAGCGGCCCCCGTGGTCATGACAAGGCAGGATGAGGACTTAGGAACAGCTTCCATAGCCGTGACAGGGCAAGGTGAGAGTTCTATGGCGGTCTCCGCGGTGGGAAATAGGCATGACTAAAGTTCAGTGGCGGCCCTTCTGGTCATGGCAGGACAATGCAAGAGCTCAATGCTGCAAACTGATAGGCCTGGGGGCTGTGCAGCCACCAGTGGAACCTCCGGGGACTCTACGACATCAGCTGATACCCCTGGCGTCAGTGCAGCCACCAGTGGCACCTCCAGAGGATCTATAGTTTTAGCCAACACCTCAGGGGGTTGTCCAGTCACCGGCGGAACCTCCAGAGGATCTACGGCCTTCCCTGACCCCACTAGCGATTCTGGGTAGACTTGGGAACACATTCATGGGGTAGAGAAGTCTCTGATGTGAGCTTGTGG
>JAUMHP010000052.1:6043481-6059774 GCA_032361065.1 Enteromius trimaculatus | reverse complement strand
CTGTCCCTGCAGCTGAAAAACACCCCCACAGCTGATGCTGCCACCACCATGCTCCACTGTTGGGACTGTATTGGACAAGTTCTATCTTGGTCTCATCAGACCAGAGAATCTTATTTCTCACCATCTTGGAGTCCTTCAGGTGTCTTTCTCCGTCTCTCGACTGCATCTCTGGAGCTCAGTCACAGTGATCTTTGTGTTCTTCTTTACCTCTCTCACCAAGGCTCTTCTCCCCGATAGCTCAGTTTGGCCGGGCGGCCAGCTCTAGGAAAGTTTCTGGTCGTCCCAAATGTCTTTCTTTTTAGGATTATGGAGGCCACTGTGCTCTTAGGAACCTTAAGTGCAGCAGAAAGGTTTTTGTAACCTTGCCCAGATATGTGTCTTGACACAATTCTGTCTCTGAGCTCTTCAGGCAGTTCCTTTGACCTCATGATTCTCATTTGCTCTGACATGCATTATGAGCTGTAAGGTCTTGTATAGACAGGTGTGTGGCTTTCCTAATCAAGTCCAGTCAGTATAATCACACACAGCTGGACTCAAATGAAGGTGTAGAACCATCTCAAGGATGATCAGAAGAAATGGTCAGCACCTGAGTTAAATATATGAGTGTCACAGCAATAAAGGACCATGTGATATTTCAGTTTTTCTTCAAAAATGTCAACAAATCAGTGTTTTTCAGTCAATATGGGATGCTGTGTGTTAAAAATTATTTAAAAATTAACTTCAGTATAACAAAGAGTGTAAAATATAAGGGGGTTTGAATACTTTCTGTACCCACTGTACTTCAAGAGTTCATGTTTCCTGGTAATAAAACATAGCGCAAATGTGTCGAGCTGTCTGGGGAGCGAGCCGGGAGAACGGTGGACTCCAAACCCTAGGGAATAGAATAGTGATATTTAATGCCAGTTTACCAGGAAATGATGGATGTTGTTGGATGAAAACAAATTTCTTGCAGATTTTTTTTCTAATATTTTATTTTTGGGCATAGGTTTAATTCCAAACGTTGGATGGAAACGTAGCTACTGATGGATCACTGAGGAGCAGGGTATTATTGGGTTTCAGTGTCGTAGCACAACATGTCCAGAGCACAAGTGCTTACTGCTGGACAATACATACCATAAATGTCAAGCTTTAGACTTTGAGTTAGTCTCAGCAGTTCGGAAGAGCTGATACAACTCTTTTCTATTTAAGCCTAGTTGAACTCCTGTCTTAAGATATGTGGATTGTGAATTAGTATCATATTGTGACTGTAAAATCAAAATGTTAACATAATATTAAATATGCTATACTATAATATGATTATATATGGCTCTCATACACATCAAGGCTAAAAAATAAAGTAAATAATAGACATTTTGTGAATTCAAGTTGATTACTGTATTAAATAACTGTTTTCTGTTTGAATATATATTAAATGTAACTTATTCCTGTGATGCAGAGCTGAATTTCCAGCACCATTACTTCAGTCTTCAGTCACCTGATCCATTATTATAACACGCTATTATAACATTATCTCAGTGTTATATGCGATTGTGCTGCTTTGTATTTTTGTGGAAACTCTGATGCACTTTTTTCAGTTGAAAAGAGCAGCATTTTATATGCTATGGTAATCTTGTGTTACTTTTTTACTGTCAGTTTTGCTCAATTTAATATATCTTTGTTGAATAACTGTATGAAGTAACAAGGTCAAGAATTCAGAGTGATGCTCATGAGTTAAGGTAGCCAAAACACACTAGGGGAAAAGTAAATTGAAGGGTTTTAAAAAGTAATTTTGGCTCAAGAAGCATTTAAAGTGGACTTCAAGGGTAAGAAGACAGTGCTGCACACAACACAAGTGCTGAATGCGTTCTCCTTAATATTTCTCTGCAGGGAGCGTTCATACGCATGCAGACGCCTCATTAGTATTTGAGGCGAGAGCGAGGCAGCGGTAACTTTAATCAGCTGTGAGGTTTTTAAACGAAATGCTGACAATTTGCATTCAAAGTTTGAACAAACAGTTGAAAATCGAGCTAATGAACTTTCTATGAGAACGTAATTGCAGACGTTTTTTTGTTGTGTTTTGAAAATAGATGAAAATCAGGTGCTGACATGATCAGAATCCTCAGCTTCGTTTAGTGTCAAAAGATTTTGTGAACATAAATATGCGATAGACGTTTAGGTCAGTGTTGAGGCAGGATCATGTACAGATGTTGCACTGTAATTTTCGAGTAAAGATGATTCCTTTAAACCAGATGGTTTATATAGGTTTCGCTTTGCGTGAACGACTCGTTTCGATCTCATCAGAGGTCAGGACTTTGACTTGGCCCTCTCAGACACGGAAACTCCCTCTGTTGATGTTAAATATGGTTGTCCTGTTGCATGACCCATCGTCTGTTTTGGGATTTTGATCACAGACAGATGTTTTGTTTCTGCTGAATTTACTGGCAAGATTCAGTGGCTCTGTGGAAATGTTTGCTGTGTGAAGTACATATTCCCTCTCCGTTAAACCCCACGTTCCAGTGAGGTTTTGGTGCTGGTATGCACTGATTTGTTTTCCGCAGACACAAAGCTTTGTTTGTGCTTCAGAAACTTTAATTGTATTTGTACATTTGTTCATGCAAGATCCTGATGATGTTTAACAAACTTTGAGAGAGAGCAGCTTTTTTTTTTTGGAGAGCAGTATTTGTTTTGTCGTCGTTGCACCAATGAAAAAACATAAGATGTAAAATAGTTGACTGTTCGGACTGATTTTATTGGGAGTGACCGTTTTCGGTTTAGTAAATGAAATAATCACTGTGGATGATTGCTGTTGTTAGATTAGGATTCGATCACAAGTTTAGGTGTTTCTCAGGTTTTCAACCACACAAGGAGTTGTATAATACCAGGAAAAAGAGCTTGTCGATGAGGTTGTTTCAGAATGGAGAAAGCAATGTAATGGAAAGAGGGCTTGTTGATTTTTAAATGAACTTTAGGCAACAATATATTTGTGGTAGTGATGTTTTTATCATCTGTTTGGACTCATTCTGACAGCACCCATTCACTGCTGAGGATCTACTGGTGATTTAATGCTACATTTCTCCAAATCTGATGAATAAACACTATGAGAGAGTGCCTTTTTAGCTAATTGCCATTTTTGTGCATACTATTCTATTAATTGCAGTTAAAGATATGCAGATTTATTCAGAGACAAAGAGTGTTACTGATTGGGCAGAGCACTGGTGAGACTCTTTTTGCTGTTTACTGAGGCTAGTCCTGTCACAGAGACTGGTTTGATTTCTCAAGACACCTATTTCAGCGCTATCTGTCAAATAGATCGCATTTTATGCATGATATTTCTCAAAAATTGCTTGCAGCATCTTTAATGCAAGTTATTTTCAGACGGTCTTTGCATATTACAGAGAGGTCAACTGCTTCACGGCTGTGCAATACAAATGCATGCTTTCTGAATCATGCATGTGTCCTCAAATGCTTCTAAAATCACTTGAACTTGCCCACAATAAATGTTTTACTGTGTGTTTCTACACTAGAGGGAGCTAGACACATACCACAAACACGGCCTCTTTTGTCTGCTTGTGGACATCCACAGTTTTTTTAAGGATGAATTATTCAACTCAGATACAGAGACAAAAACAAAACAAAAAATTACTGTGGGCAATCTTTCCGTCTTGTCCTCCATTAAAATGCAGCTGAATATTTTAAAGGAGTCATGTAATTTTGAACACATAATCTGTCAGATATTCCTTCAGATATGCAGTGGCAAGGTTATTGTGGTTTTGGCTTTATTTTATTTGTAGTAAAGTTTCTGCAATGGCTTTTTTTCATCTAATTCCGTTTTTATACCAAGGACACATTTTAAGCATGTTTTCTGTTAATGCATTTGGCAGACCAAGCAACTTTTTATCCAAATTTGCATTGTGTTCAAGTTGTGAATTTAATCAGTTCACACATTCCCTGATTGAATGCTTAGATTCTTTTAATATTACTTGTATTTGTATTTAGTTTCAGATTTGATTTTGATTCAGATTTTATGCAAAATTTTGATTTTGTATAATATATATTATTTATATATTACTTTTTTTTTTTTTTTAAATAAATACGTTTTTAAAAACTAAATTGGAAATACATATATGTAGAGATAAAATAAGTGAAAATTTTCACAGTAGTGGAAATTAACGGTCAGGTTACCTTCATTGAATTATGGGATGCATTTTCTTCTGGAGTGTGCTTTGTTGTATTGTTCATGTATACAGAAACTTGCATACCGTTAACATGCAGTACACATAATTTACTGCAGAAAAAGTATGTTTCAAACCTAGTTTTACATTAAAGATCTAGTTTTTGGTTTTAGTATGTAATAATTACGCTGACCCCTCAAGCATGCAGTGACTGTATAATTTAATTATAGCGATAGCTGGAGTGATCCAATGTGGTCTCTCGCAGCCCTTTTGTCGTTCTTGTCTGATTTCCTTTTATTAAAAAGTTTCAGTGAGCCGTATGAGAATATCCACCCACGTAATAAAGCATCTTTACAGTCAGACAAGGCGTGAGTAGGGCATTGTCACAGTTCATTATGTCAACTGCTCGTGATATGATGATTATTTTGAGAGGACCAGTCGTCGATGTGGCTCGGACCACATTTAAATGAGACGTGGGGTCAAAGTGCCTGCTGTTATCCGCCACAGTAATATGAGCGCTGTCAGGACTCACAGAGTACGCTTTATATGCAAAGAGGCAGCTGTATTCATCTCTGCACGAGTCAGCTGTGTAATTTTATTCTGCATATCTAGCATCCAGTGGTTTGGCTGTGACATGAAAAACACCAATGTGTTTGACTGTAATAGGAAAATGATCATGTGCATATTTAGTGGGGTCCAGCAATGTGCGACCACATCTGGGGTTTCATTTGTTTCTTTTCATTTGAAAGAATTCGTAATGTTCACCAAGACTGCATTTATTTGATCAAATATAGTAAAAACAGTAATATTACATTTTATCAACTTAAACTAACTACTTTGCGTGTAAATTCATCCTGAGGTTAAAAAAAAAAAAGTAAAATAAAATTAAAATGTTACAAATTTAAATTAATAAATGATTCTAGTGAGTAAAATACATAAATGCCTAAAGAAAAGCAAAATATGAATTGTCACGGATGCGTATATACTAAGTAATCCCCTATTTTATAGAGCCAGATTTATTACCATTAATGACAGGAAGGAAATTGACTTTAGAAAGATGTTAGCATCATTATTTTCTTTTTACACAGAGATTGTTGGGCCTATTAGTAAAATCTGTTGATCTTAGCAATCTTTGTTGCGTTATGTGCCAGAGGGAAGTTTGCATGCTTGTTTCTTAGTATTAAAATATCTTTATTTACTGTTTTTTTTTAACAAACTTTTCTTTTAGCATCCTAATTTGTAAGGCCCTTAAGTCTGGTAAAGTATACACATTTGTAATGGTCAGAAACCTAATGTGGGTCGCTCTGCGTACAGCTGATGCTTTTTTTAAGAAAAGGGAAATGTCTGAATAACAAATAATATTGCAACTCTAAATTCTTTCGTGAATAGAGAGTTCAAAAGTACAGCAGTTATATGAGAAGGAAATCTTTTGTAATATCGCAAATGTCTTTACTGTCACTTTTAATCATTTTAATGCATCCTTGCTGAAAAGCGTATCATGTCTTTAAAAAGAAATCTCACTTTGGAACCGTAGTGTAATTTGTAATGACAAAATTGGACAAATTGAAGCATTTCCACAGGGATATCTGATCATATAAAAGATTCCTCAGAAAAGGGCAGTAAGGAATTTCCTTTCCAATGTAAGAAGCTCGTAAGTTTAGAAATAATTGTGTCCTTGCAGAAAGTCCAGATGAAATATTGAGCTCTTGATGAGGTTTTGATAACCTCATATGTTTTAGTGATAAAGTGATCAAATGAAGCGGCCAAGGGAGATATTTTCCATGTCTGCTCAAATTCCCCTCCGCTAATGTGTTCTCTGTGCTGGAATGTTAAGGGTTGGCCCTGCATACATAATTGATTAAGAGTGATTTGGGCTGCTTCATATGTATGTGTGTGTGTCTATGTGTGGTTGTTTTTCCCCGAGGTGAGAAATGATGGCTGGAGACATCGGTGAGATCTCCCACACCATCCATCAGACCACACAACACCATACACCTGTGTACAACTGCACGATCTGTTCTTGTCTCATATACATAATCATATATATGGAAACATTTCACTTGAAGCCTGCATTTGTAATGCATCCTAATAGTATGCTTTATGCATTGTGATTTTTTTTTTTTTTTTTAATGTACAACACATTGTGCTGCATTTTGTAATCACATAACCCATTAATGCTCATGCTTTTAAAGAGTGTTCAGAACTGCAAAACGTATAATATAATATAAATAACACGAGGCGTCAGATTAAGTGTTGATCTTAATGCGTTACAATCTTTAAAGCTGTTACTACGAATAGGAAAGTATCGTAATGCATTTTAGCTCTGGTTACCATGTTTCACCGGCACATAAAACTAATCCTAATGTATATTATAAAGCATAATGAATGGCCCACGGAGGGCATTTCTACCATTTAGAGTGCATTAGTTATGCACATAATGCCAAGAGTCACAAATTCTGTTGAACTATCAGAATGTTTGTAATGCAATTCATCTTCATGGTGACAAAAATGAAATATTTTCTCATCAATTATTAAAGCGTGCTTTGCGACATGCAAAGAATGCACAAATTAGTTTTTGTTGCCCGTAGCCTACGTATCTAAACTTGTTTACAAGTTTTGTGAGCTATGAGCTGTAGCATGAAATGAAAACGAATGACTGATCTTAGGACAATGAGCTCAAATATACGAGAACGCTGGTGATTTGAATAATAATAATATATGTATTATTGTTTGTAAAGAAAAGTGCAAGCTTTTGCCAATATTATGGGATTGATTCCAAAGGAATGCATAGCTCGATCAAATAAATATCAGCTTTGGATGAAAGTTTCTGCTGGATGCGTCAGAGTAAGAGGTGAATAACAACGAAATACTAATCAAATACATGTTCCTTAAGGTTATAGATTGAAGCAACGCTGACCTGAAATTCTCTGTGGAAATTAAACATGAAGTACCTTAATGGCATTCTGTAGCCGATGACTAAACTGACCCGTTTTTCCAGAGTTTATTTTTATAAACATACTTTACTGATTATTAAGATAACGTTCTCATTACAAGCTTTATTTATTTATTTTGAATTCATATTCATCTTTAAAGAGCAGAGATTATTTCTTTGGCAATACTCTCTGTTTGTCCTTCCTTCTATGACAGTCCTGTCGACGGCGACTGCGACTGCGGCGTAAATATTTAACTTGGCTGGGGTTGGTGACCTGGGATATTTGCCATTTTTGTTGCTTTGTTCATTTTTAGAATAATAATGATACACTTGCCCACCACAGAGGAGAAACAATGGAGTCTGTGTGGCAGAACAGGGCACATATGTGAGGCACAGCAGCTTCTCTGATGCTAATGAGACTCTGCCCAGATTCCACACTGTGCCTGTTTCTTCTCGGAGGACTTGGAGATTTTGCTTGGGTGTCCTTGCGGTTCTGGAACCAGTCTGGGAGTTCTGGCTAACAATTCCTCCTTCCTCCGAGCGTTGTCCTTAGATCCCCTTTCAGGTGGTCATGAAGTTGAAGTTGGAGGAGCCACGCTTGTCAGGAGGTGATGTTCCCATGCGTGGTGTCGGACTTCTTGAAAGATCAACCAAATTCTCTGTCGAGGAAGCATCCAAGGAAAGTGGTCCAAAGCAAACCCCACCTGCTGAGCTCTGCTTTGGGAAGCAGGAGGCTGAGGAACGGTCATCCAAACCCACGCAGGTCTTCAAAACAGCAAATCATAGACGACTAGCACTTACTCTTACCAGTGCAAACAAGAAGATTGATTCAGGGCACGATCAAAGAGAGTTACCGTAAAACTGGTCGGTTTCTAACAAGTGAGGTCAATGGAATTTAAAATTCGGCCTGTTTGCAAGTAATTGTTCATTTCGGTTTATCGTTGTCTTCGTCTAGGAAGTGTCTGGTTACACTTATCCATTTGATGATGTCCCAACTCTCAATGTCTATACTTTTTTCATATAAATTCATCATAATAAGTCTTTACATTTCTCTGTTGTCTTGAAGTATTCTGCACCAAAAATTAAACCATTATGCACATGACAAGCACTCAATCATACCAGTGCAAACAAGACCGATTGAGGTGTGATCAAAGAGAGTTACTATAAAACTGGTCAGTGGTTTTTATTGCGTTTATCTCCATGTTCAAACCAAGAAGTCAATAGAATTCAAAAGTTGAAATCTGTTTCCTGTAGCAAATGGTTATTTGTTTTGGCTTATTGTTGTCCTCGTCTTTAAATCTTCTGGTTCCACTTAGTCTCCGACTTTGACATCATTCCCACAGACTGTTGTCTGATGTCTGATACATAAGGCACATGAATGGGAAACATTTCAGGTCATCTGATTAGTTGAGTTTTACAGAATTTCTTGGGAGTCATGCGTGTGTCATGTTCTTTAACCATGCTTCTGGAAACAAAGCCATCATGAAGCCAAACCACCACCTCTAAGAAGAAAGTCTACAAGTGGGACAATGACCTGGATCTACCTGGATCAAATAAGTCCTGATTTCAAAAAAGTATGTTAAGACATAAACATGCTATTGTTGCAGGAAACCTTCTTGAACAACGAATATGTTGCATGGCGATCTCTAGGGACATTGATTTAAAAATTTCAAGCACCTAAACAACACACTAAGTGAAGTTGTTAAACAAGTTTCTGGAGGAGCGGCGACCGCACCGCATTAATCAATCAATCTATTTTCTACTCTGTCCAATCAAAGCTACAAGCCTCCACCTTTAATAAGCTCACTTCCTTTCCTTCCCTATCTCGTTTCACATTCCTTCCTCCACCCCATCTCCTGCCTAGTTTCGGGCCTTCCCGCTCCAGGGGGGTTTGAGCCGGACGCCGAGCTCAGCCCTTGCTAGTGTTCAAACTACTAAGGCTCGGAGTCCACCGACCTCCCGGCTCGCCTCCCGGACAGCACGCCAAACATGCTAAATTTATCATCATAAGGAAGCGTGAACTCATGAAACAAAACAAAAACTGTAATTAGTTGCTTCACATGTCCATCACATGGCCTATTGGTCGGTCCTTGCCCATTTGAAAGCTGTTTTGGAGTTCAGATCTTCTGCTGTCAGTCTGAAGGTCTGTTTACAAGAGACTAGGTTTCATATTTCCATCTGGTTTCGATCTCTTAGGATTATTTAATATGCATGGTCGGTGGTATATAAACTGGTCAGTGGATTTTATTGTGCTCTCGGTTTAAACCATCAGGTCATCTGAATGAATTCTGTTGACTAGTGCAAATGGTGTTTTGGTTTATTGTTGTCCTTGTCTTTCAAGAGTCTGGTTCCACTTAGTCTCGGACTAAGACGTCGTCTGCCGCTTAAGAGGCAAAAATAAGAAACCCTTTGGTAAGAACTCCACCAATTATGAACCATGAAGTCAGTTGAATTAAAGGGAATCTGTTGCCTGTTACAAATGGTTTTGTTTTGGTTTATTGTTGCCCTCGTTTTAATAGCATCTGATGACTTCCCACCTTAAGATCTCTAGGCTGTATGATTGTTTTGTATTTACGTGGGGTAAGATGTTTCTTTGTATTCTTCTTTTGTCCAATTTCATGTCATGCTGCATTACCCCAGAGATACACAAAATCCCTTTTTGACCGCTGGAAGTCAAAGTAAAAAAAAAAAAAAAAAGTTCTGCGTCGTGGAGGATGAGAGGTCAGAGTAATTTCGAAGGTGATTGCGGTTGAGGTCTGCTAAAATTCCTGTCTAATTTGACATCGCTAAACTTATTATATTGGCCTTGGAAAAACCTTTTTGCGGCTGAAATAATTTTCCATTTCCAGCAAGGTCTTGCCTTGTCGAAAGGCCAATATTACAGCTATAATATAGTTATATATTACTATATTACCTTTTTGGTGTTATTGGGTTATTGTTAGGGCAGTGGGTCGCCATCTGGATGATTTATGATTATAGTCCGGCTTCGTTTATCATCTCCATATGGTTTTTCACCCAATTGTTTGTTGAACAACAACTACCAAGGGCCTATTTCTTGATGTTCTCAAGCGTTCGTGGTGTTATCCGTCTTCGAGAGGAGTATTAATAGCTTTTAAATGCTTCCAACGTTCTTGGCGTCTGTCCTTCAGAGTGGAAAGACTTCTCGACAATTAGATCTGCTCCTGGGGGCTTTAGCAGCTGTCACCAGATCAGTGCGGAGACTGCTTTTTCTCCGCTGAAAGGCATGTCAGCTAATTTGTTTATGGAAATAACTTCAGGCTTCAATAATCCCAAGCTTTTGTCCTATAGGTATCAGCATTCCGAGAAGTATAACTCACTATTTGACTATTGTTGTGAGTGTTTTGTTAAGCCAATAAAAGTTTTTGGCTTCTTCTGGTTGCGTTCCTCCCATATTTTAGCTGTGCTGGATGGGGAAAACAATTATTTTAGCCGGTCTTCTGTGCCTTGTAATGGATCAGATGTTGTAGCGGTGAGCGCGATGGTCATAACGTTTACTGTGCATCTGTATGTGTTTGTGGGCACGCTTGTTGTTTGTTATGGGATTTATTAGGATTGAATGGCCCCTGAAAGGCGCTTCTGCAAACTGTTACTGCGGCATCTCAGAAATGCGTTTTGTAACTTAAGGCCATTATGGTCATGATTCAAATTAGAGATGTGTACAAGTAATCGGCTATACTAGTGAAAACACAATTTGGACAAACACGCATTTGTTCTCTACAGCAGGCAAAGACACAATAAAATTAGCCATGCTAAATCACTCTCATAAATCTAGTCAAATTAATGCACTGGATGCTGCTGTGGATACGTGACGTTCAAGGTAATAGCTTAATCGGTTGTGGAAATTTATTGCTTTGTGTTTTTTTTTTAACTGTATTTTTCATCAAATAAATGCAGCTTTGGTGAGCATAAGAGACTTCTTTCGAAGTCATTAAAAAAGATTTTTTAGCTAAGTCTATGACGTTTTAGTCCCTGTTTTATTTAGTCACAGCTCACAGACGATCACTTAAGTTATGCTTGTGACTCTGTAACTCTGCCCTCGGCACGTCTCCTGCAGCTCAACTGTTTTCAAAGAGAAGCATAAAGCTATATATATCTGTGAAGCTTTATATGTCTGATAAAACTCAAGAGATGTAGTACTGCTCTATTGGTACTCAGGATTAACGTGAGTTTGGCAGAACCTGCTTGTATTATACCTGTAATTATATTAACATCTTTCTTGTTTGTGTGTTGATGTCCAGGGCGTATTCTGGACCTGAAGACGGGGACGGTAAAGAAGGAAGGACAGCAGTCTTCTATGAGAATGTGTATGGGTTCCAGACGTTCCTTCATCTGCAGAATGAGGTACAGTCCAAGCTCTCCATGAGCTCACCGATCACATGAACAGGTGTTTTGTGGTGATTAACCATCAGGACTGATAATGGAAGCTTGCAAGTTCAATTCCTAATACAAGAAACATGTCCGTTTTTCTAGATACTGGCATGCTATATGAATGCCCTATATATGCAAATGGAGGCCATTCAATTCCAATTTAATCAGATTTTGATGTCGTGTATCACTTTAAAATTTATGTTACACTCTATGATATTTTAAAAGGTTAATATGTAGTGGAGCTGATTAACATTATCACTGCTTATAAATAAATTCACACCACTATGTTTATTAAGTGTAGAAATCACTGTCTTCCTGTCTTCATTATGGTCCTTTCTTTATCCAAGTGTTTTTGTTTGTCTCTTATTCTGACCATAACAGATTTTAAAGCCTGCCTGAACTTTCAAGACAACAAAATGCAATAATAATTGGATTTTTTAGCATTGAGGCAAACAGAAACTTGATTGTTGTTGTTGCTGAACATTCCTGTCCCTCCTACAGTATGATTAAAAGGTGTTTTCATTCATAATGTTGTTTTGAAATGTTGTTTGGTCTATGTTTAACACCAGATGAAAACATGCACTTCCCAAATTCGATGCAAGTGTCCGTGCCAGTTTAAGTCACAAACCATGACGAGCAAATTCCAACATAATGCATGATTAAGCCACATATGTTTTTGTGCTTCCTTCAGCACATAAATATGAGCGTTAGCGACTGTGTTCATGTTTAATGTTTTCTATTTGTGGCTCTTTGACAGATTGAAACCGCATGCTAGCGGATGAGCACATCTGTTGAGTTTGTGCTAAAACGCTTGAGATAAACAGAACCGCTGAAAAAACATGAGCGTCATTTTTAAAAGTTCTTACACAACGCTTTAATGCTGTTAAACATCATGACTCAACTCTGAAGTACGCTTACTTGCTTGTTGTGATCCAAAAACGTACATGCTGTTTATGTGCATACCTTGCATTTATGAACACTGGACAACCTATTTGACAAAGACCCGAGGGACGACAGACTGTCTTGCCAGGTTAGGTGGAAGTGATTTTGGGAGATAAACAGCTCAAGTTGGAACAGATGTGAACTATTTTACTTCTCAACAGGGTCAGAGATTTCAGGTCACTCATGTAGACTTTACTGTCTTTACTGGCTTGATTCATACCATAACAGCTATAAATAGTCATGACATAGTAGCTAGAATATTAGATATAGTCAGTGCTTGTGCTCTGAATAATTGTTTAGATTTATTTAATTAGTAAAAAATCACTTTTTTTAGTTTTTTTAAAAAGTTTTTTTAAAAATGGTATTCTTGTATTAGTCTGTCAAAATGACTGACAGTATTTTGAATTGTCATTTTTTTGTTTGTTTGTATGTTTTTAGTTATTGTTAAACTATTTCGTAGCTATGTAGCCTCTGATTACATAGTATTTCATCTTTATTTACTTTGCTGATGTTTTTTATCAACATAAAAATAAAGCCTTTTTTTATTATTAAAATAAGTTATAAATTGTGTCATGACCTAAAATAATTAAGTTGAGGTTTAAAGTTTAACAAAAAAGCTGAATTGTTTTTTTTAAATAGTATTCTTCTAATTGTCTGAGAACATTTTGAATGGTCAGTTGTTTATTAATTTTAGTTTTTAGTATTTTCTATTTAATGCAGCCTCTGAGTACATATTTAATCCGAATCTTCTTTGCAGATTGTGCCACAAAAAAGGAAACAAATAATAGTTTTTTTTTTATATCAATATGAAAATTATACAATCTCTTTTTTTTTTTATTCAAATAAGTGATAATTTACTTTTGTGCCATAACTTAAAATACTTAAGTTGTTGAGGTTCAAAGTTTCACAAAAAAATCTGAATTGTCAGTATTTTCTTTAAAAATAAATAAATGAATAAATGTACTTTGTGTTAACACATGCATTATTTTCTTTTAATCATTTCTCTTAAATTCTTGTCATTTGTTTTAATATTGCAATAATTTTGTATTAACCAAAGTTATTATTAATGCCATAAAAGTTCCCAACTTTACTGTTTAACAATTTATTATTTTTATTATTAATTATTTTGAGCTTTCCCAATTTGACTGTTTAACAAAAATGCACATGTATTTGCATTCCTTTCCATTTATGGGGAGATTTTAACATTTTTAAATGTTTTTTTTAGGTGTGGCAGTGCTCCGCTGGATCATATCTCACTGAATCGGTTGTCCAGCATGAGAAAGAGATACAGGTATGAATCTTTTTTTCCAGTTTTTAGATTTAAAATTTGCACCCAATTCAACCCCAATTTATTAAATAAGCATCCAGAACTAGTGCAGTAGAATTTAGCATTGCTGATTCATTTGTATTATACACTTGCAGTGTACTCATTAAACTCATTAAAAACTAAAAAGAACAAAACTAAAAAATGTATGGTATTACCATGTAAACATTTTTTGTCAGATAACCTAAATATCTGCTCGATGTGCTAACATCTAAAAAAAGAAAAACAAATTAATTCAGGTTACTTTACAATCAACACTTATTGCATTTTTACAAATAACACTTTTCACATTTTAGTGTGTTTATTTTTTGATCACGTAAGTCTTGAAACAATGAATATAGTATAGCAGAAGCCGTTTATTAAATAAACCCTTATCTCTTATCTTACTTGTCTTGCAGCGTTGAGAACTTTTGGCATTACATGAACGACTTCTAGGAATTTTGTTTCCTTAAAGAAAATTCTTAGAAATGGTTTCTAAGAATGTAGTGGCAATGTTCCTATTCATGCCTCCTGTGATTTGCCCCTTTGACCCCTGATGTTGAACCCAATGCCCTCCTTTCTGCGGCAGATGTGTTGTTCGTCTGTATCAAACACGCAGCGCTGTGTATTGTGCGGGTTTTGACAGCTCTGGAATGCAGGAATCACCTCTTCCAGGAACGTCTGTGAGAAAAGTACCTTGAGACGTCTAATTGATAAATGGCTTGTATGTTAAATGTTTATGCAAAAATTACAAAGGCCTACAGTTTGTGTGAGTTGAGAAAGGCTTATGTGAATGAGGGATATTCTCGCATCCTAAATGTAAAAACAAAATAATGCTGGTTTTCACTTGGTTGATCCTTTTATCCAAAATGCTTGATCTTTTTGTTTGCCCTGGGAATCGAACCCATGACCTGCTCACGCAGTCAAGTTCATAAACAAGAATTAAACAATGAGTGCAAACTCAATGCCATGGCATAGCAGTTGAGCTCGCAAACTGAAATAAACAGAAATAAATGAATTAACGCAAAGTAAATGGAAAATCTAAATCCAATCTTGACTGATTTGACAGGGGATGGGATTGTGCACAGAGCGCATGAAGAACGTTATGAGAAAGGCACGCAAAGTACTTGGTATTAATGGATGGGGTAAAAAAGTCTGATTCAGAGTCTAAGGATATTGTGCAAATTTGGTTTCCCCTTGCTTTTCCAATATCTCTTAGGTTCAGCAGACTAAATTAGTTTCACTCGTTAAGATTTCTGGAAATGTTATTTTGTTCTTTTCGTTATTATTAAGTCTGTACATTGTTTTTTTGTGTTGAAATAGATACATTTTAATGTGTCAGTGCTACAATACACTACGTTGGAATATATATAAAAGAGTCATGATTTACAGTCCAGTTTGTTGTTGTTATTTGCATACAGATTACATTAGAAAAAGGGTTATTTGGGAGTGTAATAACATTTTAACATTACTGTGCTTTACTGTAATTTGTAATTTACTGTAAATAAGGTGAGCAGAGGAAGCCTCTTTCAAAAACATGAATAAATCTTACGAAGCCCAAACTTTTGAACTGTAGTGATATTGAAATACAAGCTTTAGGAAAGCAGATCTGCAATCATTTTGAGGTGCACAGATGGAGTCCTGTCTTTGTTGTTGTTGTGCTTCTGTGTTTTATTTTGATGTGAAATGCTAAAGGGAACATTTTTGCTGATGTTCGTGCCGGCTTTCCAAATCAGATCCTGCAGCCCGTAATCCTCACACGACCCGAATGCCAGCTTTAAAGTACCAAACATGAGTACCAGACATGTTTTGTTTGTTTCATTCTCTTTGTGTCTCTTTCGTTCACAGGAATGGTCTTGGGCCCTCTAAGGAGGGGGAGGCGCAGTACTCTGTTGTGCACTGTACCGGCTACATCAAGGCCTGGCCGCCAGCGGGTACTTACACAAACACACTCAAACACTGTCAGTTCAAAGCCACTGAATCAGAGAGAAACAGACAAATATGCAAACAAACAGTCAGAAGTGGACCTGTGTTGGGGAGTGAGTAACACCTCTCAATAATCTCAATAATCACTTATTGAGATGTGTTATAGAAAATTTTACTTTAAAGTCCTACTTAACGCAATATCGGATGCGCACAAGGAAGTGTACCAGTTTTGAACTAAGAAAAATAATTATAAGTAAAAAAAATGAAAGGAAATAGTTTTTGCGTAATTTTACATAGAATTTAAAAGTAAAAAAAAGCTGAAATAGTAATTTAATGTAAAATCTACTACAGTAATCATAACGGTAATTTTGTTTAAACATCATCTTTACAATGCACCTCTTACTTAACATTAGTGTATAAACGGTAACACTTCATAATAACGTTCAGTTTTAAGGCATTTATAAGTGATTAGTTAATGATGAACTAATCATTTACAAAGCATAACTATGTGTTCAGAAATCATTAATAAGTGATATATTAATATGTTTATCTATGTTTTGTAGATAGTTATGAATCATTTAAAAGTGAATAGATGATGATTAATTAATCATTTACAAAATATGACTATATGTTCGCAAATTATTAAGTAA
>JAUMHP010000052.1:6002247-6014125 GCA_032361065.1 Enteromius trimaculatus | reverse complement strand
GTTATGAAAATATTTTATAATCTCCTCTGGCTTGCTTAGTTGGGGACACATGATTTCTAGTGATTATCATCGTTTTGACTACACAGAGACCGTCATTACCATCACTCTGTTCTCATTATTGATAATGTTCAGTGCTTTGCTACAATCTGTATTGCTAAACAAATAAAAGTGACTTGACTTGACTTAATCAAATTCATTGATCTTAATGCTATATATAGTATATCGCTGCTATGTGTTAGTAATCTATAGACAGGGGTTGATCAATGAAACTGAAACACTGCCCCTTTAAAGCACTTTAGAATTAAATGCACAACTCAACGCTCCTGCTTTCATCAAAACTGTCATTATACAGGTACATGGCAGGGCATGCTATAGCCAAACATTTGTTCGGTCATGTAAATGCAACAAGCAAGAAGGGGAAATTTTGGACTGGTGACAATGTCAAACATGTATTGTTCTCTAACGAGTCCACCTTCACTGTCTTTCCCTCATCCGAGAGTGTGGAGAAGCCCTGAAGAAGCTTACCATACAGACTGTTGAGTGAAGCATGGGGTTGGATTCTTTATTCTGTAAGCGTGAAACGTGTTAAATCTGGGGCCTCATTTATTGCGTACAGTATGCTCAAAAGTTAGATTTCACATTCAGATAGAAAACCATGCACACACCAGTACCTGCGAAAAAATCCCTTTATAAATTACAGTCAGGAGAAGATTGTACGTATGTGCATCTCCACCCAGACTCCTCCCAGTAATATCCATATATGGAGCTTATAATGCCTAGTTTTACTTTGCATAATCTGCATACCATGCATATTTCAATCTACGTCACACTATGTTTTACATAGTGAAAAGAACATTAAGGAAATATGACATACAGTATGCAATATAAATGCCATTTGTGCTATAATTTTACTGCTAAAAATTATCCAATAGCCTTGCTATGAAATAGAATAAATATATCAAGGATAAAAAAAAGTTTAGTAAATATTAGATAAATTGAAATTAATTTTTTTCAGTGGCCAAATAGGCTAGTATTTAAGTTGTTTTAAAACAGTTTAAATCAAACTCATGCAGTTTTGCTGATAAGGTTAACATCTCTTTGTTATTTTAGTGGAAACAGATATATTTATATTTATTGCAATGTAAAATTGTCTGCCTGCGTCACTATGTATTTTAAAAAGAAAATCTTACCATTTTCTTCAAGTTATCTAAATAGCATACTTTTCATAATGTTTTAGAGATACCTTCACACAACATCAACACCTCCATGTAAGCAGCTGCAGTTGTAATGTATTATAATTATTCAATCCGTTCGACCACCAAATCCAGTGTACGCCATGTAAGTACGCAACATTGATCACTGTTTTTGCTTAAAAAATATTTTCTCCTAAGCCAATCCACCATAGAGGTCGAAATTCATATGATCTTGAATTAACTTCTGTGTAATGACTTTATATAATTTTAGTGCTTATCTCCATGAGGTTAAATATTTAATGTAAATATATACTGTATATCGACACAAAAACAGAGATTAAAATCACTGCTTTTACTTCATTCAGTAGTACTACTCCAGGAAAACATTTGTACGCATGGGTAAGATTTTACATGCAGGTGCGCAAATTTTCCCATCAAGTTTTTTAGAAATCCTACCTTTTGCGCAGGAAGTGGTGTATCCGACATGTTTCTTTTCATGTTTCAAAATCATATAATCGGGCACAATGACTGCCAGTGTCACAAACAACAAAAGGATTGTGTAATCTGAACTGGTATTAAAAGAAGTCAAGTTCTGTCATGACATTTCTCAGAAACTTAAAGGGTTAGTTCACCCCAAAATGAAAATGCTGTCATTAATTGCTCATGCTCATTTTGTTCCAAACCTAGACAGCAACAGAACTGAAATTTTCCCAGGTCTAGAAATGAAGAAAATACATTGGTCGCAACATTGCCAAAACGTGCCAAAGCTGTAACTCAGGGGAGAAGAATGTTTGATATTACTGATATCATATGGACTGTTATACAACAAATTTACCACATTTCTGGACCTAGAAATGTTTCAGTTGTGTTGCTGTTTATGCAAGATCAAATAGCTCTCAGATTTTATAAAGCATATCTTAATTTGTGTTCCAAAGATGAACAAAGGGTTGTATAATTGAGCTTGTTGACATAAGCTGTAAGCATTACTGCTCATGTAAAATTGAGAGACATCACCTTTTTGCTTAGCCTTCCGACTTCAATCAGTTTAAAGTAAGATTTGTGATTAGATATTCTGTTGAATTTATGCATGGCTGCTTTTATACTCTCCATACCCATCCGGTCATTCAAAGGCAGTAGAATATGACAGTCAGAGCAATTTGCCATTTCATGCGAATCTGGGGGGCAGGAAATATAACATGAGAAAATTACAATCACAGTGTGAATTGTAAATTAAAGCAGTTGCAATATCTAAAATTGCATTGTGTGTCTGTGTATTAGGGGTGTAACGACACATGTGTACGTATTGAACCGTTCAGTGCGAGGCTTTCGGTTCGGTACGTATTACAAACCGAACGACTCAACAAGGCAGCGCAAACAACAAGACAGGCAACCCACTGACTAAAAAAACAACAAGAAAAAACAAGATCATACTTTTATGTTAGCTTTTTTTATTAAAGCTAAGAAATTCCTTTTTTTATTTTATTTTTGCTGTATCGAAAACATACCGAACCGTGACACCACTGTATCGCATCAAACCGAACCATGATTTTTGTGAACCGTTACACCCCTAGTGTGTGTACAGTATATATACCTGGTTTGGTGTCACAGGTGTAGCACTTTACAGCTGCTGTTCCCTCAACACTGAACATGGTCACATTACATTTTGCTGTTACTTTCTTTAAGGGGGACATTAAAAGGCTGTTAAATGTACGCACATCTCACAGAAGATTACAGAGTAAAATCAGAGCTTGGAAAATCTGTGATGTTCATCTCACCCTCTCTGTTTCTGTTCTAGCATTACACTGATCTAAAGGTTTGGGATTCACAATGTGGCATTCACTTTCCTCTAACGTTATTCCCAAGATGACTTCGCAAGGCTTCACCTGCACAGAATCAATAGAATTTGTAGCACTTGTTCATTATAATAGGTTTAGACTTTTATCTTTTTTTATTTGCTGTCTTGTTGTTAAAATCACACTTTTACGTCTTATTAAAACATCCACAGGAAGACACTATCAAAAAACCTCACCTTATGCTTTGCACTGCGTCCATCCAGTGAGACAAATTTGAAAGTGTATCCTTCATGGTGATGGTCATTGATGAACCTCTCTGCTGCTAATGTAGCAATGTTGTCCTGATCTTCTTGGCACTTATACTGCACATCAGGGCCTGTCGGAAGGCTGGCTGAGTGTAGAGACAAGACCACAGCCGCTAATATCAGCGCTCTCATGCTGCACATAGACTCAAATCTTCAACCTGGTTCTCCTTGCTTGTCCAAACCTTTTTTTCATTGAAACCTCAGGGGGAATTAAGCAAACAGTTTAGTTCCAGAGATGCTTGCCAGTGTAAATGATATCAAAAACAAATATAAAAGAGGGTCATGTCAAGTGGAATGTCATGTCAAATGTGATTGCTAACTACTGACAGAACACACTGTGACACTGATGTTTTTGTTGTTTCTGTCCTACTGGACTGCTAGCCTGACATATTGGGCATTTTCCTGGTGGCCCAACACTCTTTTAAGCTGATACAATTCTTTTTTTTTTTTTTTTTACAAGGACTGGCCAAAATGATACCGGCCAAAGAGACAAGCAGGAGGAGGGGAGCAGAGTCCCTCTCTCTAAACCCACCCCGCTACCAGCCCAGATCAAACGGTTTAGTCACCGCTCCGCTAAAAATCTGTTGATTCCATGTATCTGTGGCATCACTCATCACAATCTGTGTGCCCAATCCGCTGTGTTCACGAAGGTCAGTGGATTAACAGGTAGATGCATTGCAATCAATCCACAAAGTGACTGGTTGACCTGCCCAATTAGTAATTTTGGAAGACATTTTTGTATTTCTCTTGGTAGCGACTTGCTCTCGGTCTTGTGTGTTGATCTAATACAGCACAAAATGTGCTGTTGTTGGCACAATTTCTAGAAAAAAAAAACAAAATGAGGCAAAGGGAGGCTGCCACAGGGAGTTCAACATCGCAAATGCGACCTAATTTCTCAATAGTGTGATTAAAAAGGGGAAGAAAACGGTCTCCACTGCTCTGAAGTTCTCCCTTTGGTTCAACAACAGACACATTAAGGCCGGGACATCGCATCCAGTCCGCATCGCATCCAGTATCCAGTATAGACAGCAGAATAGGTTTTGTTTTGTCATGTCGCACTGCGCTGTTCGTGTCCGGTTGTTGCCACGGATGATGAGAGAAGATGAAAAGAATGATTGACAACTTATTTGTTAAAAAGTAAAGGCCCGATCTGTCCAAGAATCATTTAAGCACTTTTACCTTTCTTGTAGAATTGTGCTTCAAATAAAGAATATGTTGACCAGATTGTTACACCGTGTCTACATCGGACCAGAACGACACAACATGACAAAATACCATAGAACCTATTCTGCTGTCTACACTGAATTCCTGACAGAAAACTAATGCTGTGCTCTCAACGTTTTCAATGTTCACTTTGTCGTATCCAGGCAGTGACCAGACTTGAGCTGTTGCAGCACGACACGACCATGTCTCGTTCAGTGTAATCATTTACATGTCAATATTTCCTATATTAAAAATTTGGGAGCACCTAACTTTTGTGCTGGTACACCTAATAAGTTAGGCTCACCAATGGAACCAGTGCAAAAAGTTAATGGAAAAACAGCAATTTACTGTAAAAAAAAATAACAGTCAGATTAACCAAACGAAAAAAGTTATTTTTACTGAAATATTAGTTAAGGTACACAGAAAACAATTCTGCAAAATCTTGAAATGATAAGGAGAGTAAATATTTGACTCAACTGTATTAATGTGTTTTTGCTGAAGAGAGGTGTGATAATGTAGTTTTATGGATCACCATTGTGCTGGAGAGTAGAGTTTGTGCTTCATTCAATGATGAGATAAAAGCATTGATGTTCTGCAGCTTTATTTAAAGACAACAAAAAATCTCAAAGAAGTCTCTTCTGCTCACCAAGCATTTATTGGATCCACTTCTGATCAATTTAAAGCCTCTTTGCTAAATAAAAAATTACTTGTTTATAATTTCTTTTTATATTTTTATTCACAGAAGAATAAAAAAAAAAAAAAAAACTTCAACTTTTAAATATTGATCAATATTTTTTTAGATTTTAAAAAAACATTTGACTGTCAGTGTACAGCAGGGGTGCCCAACACTGCTTGAACCAACTACTTATGTTTTTTAGGATTGCTTGAAAACTAAAGGCATGTGTGTTTGATTAGAGTTGGAGCTAAACTTTGCAGGACAGTCGATTGCCAGGAGCAGGGTTGGGCACCCCTGATTTATTTTTATTCATAATACTTGATCTGTGCATATTTCTCTCCTGATTCAGTCAAGACCACTTTTCACTGGAGAGAGCAAGTAGATAACTTGATGGATTTGTTTCTCAAAAACATGCAGCTTTTCACTTTAGAAGATGTTGGACTGAAGGGGTATAGATTACTTGTGGATTGATGTCTTCATCATCTGTTTAAACTCTCATTCTGACGGCACCCATTCACTACGGAGGATCCCTTGGTGATGCAATGCTAAATTTATCCAAATCTGTTCTTATGAGAAAAAAAACTCATTTACTTCTTGAATGGGCTGACGGTGAATATATTTTCACCTAATTTTCCTTTTTGGCTGATCAATTAGTTTAATTAAATCATTTTAAATAATCCACTAACAGGTTTTAAGCAGTTAAATTGCTGTGCTTAAACCACTTAAAGACTCCCAAATTCCAGAAAACATAATCTTCGTTGCCTTGATAATGCAGCATGGTGCATATGGTGATGTAGATACTGCATGTGAGTGAAGCCATGCTGAACGAAGCACACGTTTTGACCACAGGTCTGTTTTTTTTCCATAAATATTGAAAGTTATGCACAGGATAAATGGGTGCACCTTATCTCCTCGAAAATATAAAACGCAGATGGAGCCAGAGCAATCAGCACCCAGTGCATTTCCCATGCATCCACGCTTCTTCTGAGCAGGTCCCACAGTGCATTTCTACATCCAACGAGCACATTATTACTATCTAGGAAATGTGCTTCATCCTCTAGGGTATGATAAATCCATTCCACCCTGGACTCCATATGCTTTTTACTGATTAGGTGAGAATATGAGGAATGTTAAGCCGGGCTCCTTCTCTTTCTTTTGCCTATTTCATTCAGGACATTCCCAAGAGTAATATTCTGATGTTTATGAGCCTAGAATGGCTTCAAAGTGTCGTAGTTATACATTTGTCACTTTATGACTGATTGTATCCCACTGAAATCTGATTAGTGAAATACTGCAGCTTTAGAAATATCACAGGAAATGTGAAACGCTCACAACAAAGATAAACGCAGAAAACTTTGGATTTGGTGTCCTACTTCTTTCATTCGTAAATGTAACAAAATGTATGTTTCAAATGTGTGAAAACCGTATTAGCACAAGAGCTTCATTTGATTTTATAGTCAGTGGAAACACTTTAGGGAGGGAACACATTAGATGTTTTCTCTCAATAAAATTGCAATTACGTCTTTTTAGGGATAGATGTTATATATGTGTATGTATATGTGTGTGTATGTTCCATTGGACTTAGTGATGTAACTATAGAAGAGTTTTAAGGAAAAATATTCAAAGTCTTTGGTCATTTTTGAGAGCGATGCTAATAGTCTAATCAAATTCAATTATCCATGCTAAGCTATAGCTGAAATTGCTGAATGGACTGAAATACAGTAAAACTCAACTGTTTAACTCTAGGGGGTTGAACAGTTTTTAAACCGAATTTAACAGTTATCGAAAAGAAAAGTGGTGTGTTCAAGAACAAGTGCTTGGTGAATGACTTGACAGACTTTCAAAAAGGGCAAATTAAAACGTTTATGCAGGAGCATCTGTAACTTTTAACAGCCCAATTGTTTTGTGTTTTAAGAACAAACTGTATTGAGTATGATTATAACTGTGTACAGAAAGCATGTAAAGACCTATGGCAAGCAACACTGAAAACTGAAAGTGAATGACAGAAACTGTTGAAACACTCTGTGTCCAGACAACACAGAATTACTACAGACCTCAGTATTCACCTCGAAGACCTGTTTCCACAAAATACAAACACAACATCCATCCACTGTTAATAATGTAAGCACAGATACCAATGCTGAGACAATGTGAAAAAGAAAAGCCTTCGGAGCATATGAATTTTAACATCTGGCCTGTCCGGACTGTTTGTATCTTGTGGTTTTAAACATCTTTTGATCTAAAGGCTTTTACTTAAATGCCTGACATTAGTTCCAGGCATACAAGATTACTGTTGAATACTGTTAAAAACATCTAAGCTTGCACCCAAGTTGATTGAGTAAATAAGAAGAAGCTAAAATATTCTCATGTTTTTATTTGTGTAATACTTTGAGCAAACATATTCACTTCACAGTTTTTGATGACTTTACAAGAAGCACCATCCTGCATCTCTTCATCTTTTTTTTTTGTTTGACGGTGGGTCAGCAACCTGCAATGATAGGATGCATTACATCACCTACAAGAGTGTGGGCCTTAGTCAACTACCTTCCAGATAATAATAACACGACCATTAAGTAGGCTTTAACTTTAATTCTAACTTCTATAGAACTCTTGTTTCCCACTGCTTTCTTTTATGTTTTTCTCTGTGCTATGTATTTTTGGCAGTGACCTATGCACTCCATTGATTCATCATCTGGACAATCATCCCATAAGCCAATTGCTTGTTTCCTCATTAGATGTAGCATAATATTATTATTATTTAATCGTGTCCCATTCCCAACTGTGTAATAATACCTTCATTTTTTTCCCTTGACATACTCTCATACGTCGTACTTTTTTTCTGGATTCAATAATGTCTGCCTTTTACTTCCCTATCCCAGTTACATTGCCAATCCTTTATAATATTCTGACATACCATTTTCCCTTCAAATAAAAGTATTTCCATTTTAATACTGTAAAGCTGCTTTGACACAATCTGCATTGTACAAAAAAGCGCTATAAAAAACAACGCTGAGTTGACTTGACTTATATCCTGCAGATCATCCAAGGAAAGGGCGCGTGACGTCACCAGCAGCAGGAGCCGGATATCCGCCAGGGCCGGAAAAATCCCATATTTAGGCATTCTTAGCAGGAGTAATGGCAGCTTACATTGTATGCGAACGGCTAGCTTGATGCTGATCGTGTAGTGTAAATGATCGATTTTTAGACATTTTTAGCCCATGTTTGAGACGGATGAGAGGCCGATTGGAACGTATATATTTTTGAAAATGTCAAAAACCAAGTGCTAGCGACCGCTCCGTCAAATCACCACCAAAACCGGAACCACTTAGCACGGCGTTAGCATCCTCGATACCTCTCGCGTATTTTCTCGCTATTCGCAACTCCCCCGACTCTCACCCGGTATCAGCCGCTCTCCATGCCCGAGCAAGGCCCGAGGATGAACAGCTTCTCCCTCGGCGAGTTGTGCTGGCTCTTCTGCTGCCCGCCGTGTCCGAGTCGCATCGCGGCTAAGTTGGCGTTCCTGCCGCCCGAGCCCACCTACTCCGTTCACACAGACGCGAGCGGCGCGACGAGCCTGCATCTCACCGAGCGCGCCGACTGGCAATACTCGCAACGCGAGTTGGACGCCGTCGAGGTGCTGGTGACCCGAACCAGCCGAGGGAACCGGGTCGGCTGCATGTTCGTCCGCTGCGCGCCCGCTAGCCGCTACACGCTGCTGTTCTCTCACGGGAACGCCGTGGACCTGGGCCAGATGTGCAGCTTCTACATCGGCCTCGGCTCCAGGATCAATTGTAACGTGTTCTCCTATGATTACTCTGGTTACGGGGTCAGTACCGGGAAACCGTCCGAGAAGAACCTATACGCTGATATCGAAGCGGCCTGGCAGGTGCTGAGGAACAAGTGAGTGTTTCTGAGCAGGTGCTTCAGTGTTTGAGCGCCAGACACAATTGTTCTGTAGTTGTGTGGTGTTTCCATGCATCGGCATACTGCTTCATTAAGTGTTACTCTGGTCCATAAGGGTCACTTTTCCTTTTATTGAGATTTATAGATCTGATACAACTACTTGAATATCTGGAATCTGGGGATGCGAACAAAAATAAATAAATAAATAAAATATAAAAATGCAGTTCTTAGCAACGCATACTATAAATTTACCTGTTACTTATGTCTAGTTTTGTAGTGCAATGTCTCACATTAGGCTTTCTTCAAGAGGTAAACTGGTAATTAGTTTGACTGACTGATATTTACAAACCAATATTTTAATTACAAGAAAAAGCAGGGCTTTCAATCATCATAGCATCTAAACAGATTATGCATTATTAGGTTGCTTGTACATGTGGTATGCCAAAAAATTACTCGTATCATCTTTTGGATGCTCCAACATGATGATGTTGTTATTATTGGTATGGGCAATCCCTGACTGGTTCGGTTTTTAGTATCCTGCTGGGTTTAAGTACTTTTTGAATCTAATTTGTACCAGCCCACTTTTTCTCTCGAGTTGAATCATGACATAACCAGATAAGCTGTTGCGTAACCACATGTAAAAATGTCAAAATGTTAGAGTTTGACTTTTGTGTTTTTCTTTAACTGCTCCTGATATGGGTATCTAAAACGGATGGCTGATAAAATGCCGATGTAAATCAATGCTTAGACTATCACCTGATGTCTGCTGTTTTTATGTACCAATTCAGAAGGGACTAACATCTATGTTTATCACAGAGATGGAAGGGTCTGTTTTGGGGCTACATATGGGTGTTGCAAATGGCTGGCAAAACCATTGGCAATCACAGACATCTCATTCAGATTGGATTAGTTCACCGTGTTTGCTGAAAAACAGTAGGTAATTTGCTCTGGAATTATCACAGAGGTTGAGTGAGATAAACGCACGTGGCATATTCGGACCCGATTTAAAATCACCAATTTTCACAAACGACCACCTCTAAAACTTGTCTTGTCCGAATAGGGAATCTGGGGGAGTTTTGTGGCAAGAACCTTAAATGAAATGAGATGCTTAAAGTGAAGCATAATCAAATTGGCTCAATAGCACTTTTTTTATTTTATTTTTATAAATGTGTAGAACTTTTTTTAAAGTTACTTCAGCTGGAAAAACCCATATTAGTGTTTCTGCTGAAACGCGGTTTCTGTGTGATCAGCCTTTATATCAAATGGGCGTTCTGGATATTTGCCGGTTGTTCGTGCTAATTCAGCTCTTTAATCATGAGAAGAAGCTGAGGTCTACAGGCAGGCATCACATGATCCACATGAGTGTCATCTCACTACATTGAACCAAGAAAACCTTTGATTGTACCTTTGGCTAAAATGATCAATAACTGACCTCATGTTTTGGTCGACGGATGGTATTTTAACCACTGGACTTTCTCCCGACCAAACAGAATATCCTATTTTGTGTTCCAGAGGCAATCCAAGACAAAATGCCTTTAGAGACTAATGATTTATAACTGGTTGATCCTTTAACAAACTCATTAGAAAGTTGTGTTTCTGGCAGATTGAAGACAATTCCATAAAGTGCCTTGTCTTTAATAATATATAACGGGAGATGTTTACACTGGAGAGTGCAAATGTCTGTAATTATTTTTGAAGTGGGAACATGATCATTTGTTTGCACATCTGGCAGTGGTTATGTTGTCTAATGAGATATGGAGGCTGGTTGAATGCAAAATATCAATGGTTTGTTTGATTGCTCTGCAGGCAGGATTTTAAGGCACATATGCATGTTTGTTTTGGAAAATTTGTAATGATGGATTGTATTTATTTTCACGTAGAAGGCAAAATCTAAGATGGTGTGAATAGATACCAAGAAATAAGAATTATTTCCAAGAAATAATATTAAATATTAGTTATGCAATGCTTAGTTGAAACTTGAAAATGGTTTGTTTTGCTTCAATATTTTTGTGTGCTGTGTATGCGTTTATAAACTGAATTGCTTTATTGGCAACATTCTAACTCCACTGTCTATGACAATCAATTGCGAGTCCTGTCTCCTGTGAGAATTGCAGTTCGCGTGGCGTTGCAGAGTAGACTATTAATACACTATAGAAGTTCACTATTAACTTAAAAAGTAGTTTCATCACACTAGTAGCTGCTTCTGATGAATCTCAAACTTTCCAGGAAATCATTATGAAATGAGCATTTTTTTAAATTTTATTTTGGGCTATAAGGAAGTTCAAAAGCTGCTTCGTAGCAATAATCAATTATGCGTCATTCTTAGTTAGTAGGTTCCTGTTTCTTCTGTAAATACTGTATAATTGTTAAAACCAACATTTTACAGAGAACAGAAGTAGTGTTTTTTAGCACGCAGTCTTAGAGTTATTCTAGCTAACTAAAAATGAAAACCCACGAGAATTCACTTGAAATAAACTCAAATCAACCCCCCCCCCCCCCTTTTTTTTTAGCTTGTAAAGGCAACGTTTCTCATTTTCTCTTAGTTTACTTGTACTAAAATAACAAACTGAAACACAAAATGTATAGAAATGTGTAAACTATATAGATGTAAAAATGACAGAAGGGCTGGGCGATACATTTTCAATCATTATATTTTTATATATTCCGTAAAGCCGGTTCTTTGAATAGCGGTAAATCTCCATCAATGGTTTTCAAAAGGAGTGGCAGCCAATACACAGAGCCGTAGATTTCCAGCTCATCAAAACTTTAATGATGAAATGCACGTAATATATCATTTGAGAGAGA
>JAUMHP010000052.1:5980698-5992973 GCA_032361065.1 Enteromius trimaculatus | reverse complement strand
TACCCCTCCAATCAAAGGAGAATTGAGACACCCCTAGCCCTTCACGTGAACGCGCCAAACGGAGGGGTAGGGGTAAGGGGTAGAATTGGGATTGGGCCTTAATCAGTGTTGGTTTTTGTGTCTGTGGTCATCACTCTCAGTTTATACTTGTGGCACTGCATTATCGGTGGCTTGTAAAGCATTATTGGATTGCCTTCTTTGCACACCTGTGATTGTTTTAAAATTCTGTGTAGCTCACTTGGGTTTGGAGCTGATCCGGTATCCTGCATGATGTGAATAAAGTCTTTAAATCGTGTCTGCTCTGTTCGGTAGGGGCTAAACAAACGCCTCTGAATTCTAACCTTGCTAGTGTCAAGCTGCTTTGGATTCTTCTCGCAGTGTGACGGACCTAAAAAGTGTCTGTGCGAGGACCGCTAATGAACTGCCTGAAAATTAGTTATGGATAAAACTCAAGTTATCATCAGCAATGCCGGCTAATTAAAATGCTCTTTTCACCCACAGCCAGGAACACTGAACCACATCCGTGTGACATTCAGTTGCTGCTAAGAAAAAATGGCATGTGGATGAAGTCTTTTTAATCCTGTACAGCTGGGAAGCCATGTTAAGCAGGATTTCAGAAGCAAATTAACACTTGTTAACTTTTTTTTGGTGGTTGTTTGTGTTCTTGGTCAGTGCACATCCTAAAACTTTGTGTACGGACTCTCACTTCTCTGGAAGAATGGGGCCAAGGTCAAGTGCAGGGAAGTTAATAAAGTTTGAACTTCAGCTGACTCTGGTCCGCTCATGCCTTAAGTCATCGTTTTGATGCGTTGCTGATCCTTGCAAACAAAGCAAGAGTTGCATAATTTTTTTTTAAGTGTTAATGTTAAGGTGCTCCTATCATGGCTAATAAAAGGTTCCAAAAATGCAAGGTCTAAAAACACTTTCATTTTCTCATGATATGCATTTATTTTTAGCTTTTTTAGTAACGGCTCACAAGCAATTGCCCCCCCCCCACCCCTCAGACTTAACTTACGGTGTTAAACGATGCACAGAAAGGTAACTTTCAAAATCCATTTTTTTTTAATGGAATAGCTACAATTGCATTGCAAATTATTAAAAGAGATTTTAAAGTTGATAAATATGCAAAATATGCATATACGTGGCATGTCTCCATTCTATAAATCTTGTATACCACTGGTTAACAACCTTGTAGCTTACATTGGGTCTGTATTTAATGGTTTACCAGTTACTGTTAAAAATGTGTCCTCAGTAGAGAAAATGTGTGCTAGTTTTACTTCCTGATCCGGCTGTTGAAATCTATTCTATTCTGAGATACAGAACAGCTGACGTTGCTTACAGTATGTTTAATGTTGCAATTTTGTACGTGTGACACAATGAGTTTCAAGCATGAAGTACTTTGCTTGTTCAAATCGAAAGCGGAGACTCTTGTCACCAAACCATTTCTGACAGTCAGTTCTCATCGAAGGCCCTCTAAAAAGTTTCTTGCAAACAACAGTGCAGTTGTTGAACAGCCGTCAGTAGGGTTTGTGCGTTCTATAGGATAACGTATGATCCCTCCTGCAAGTAAACAGCGCTGCTGCTCTATTACACGCATCAGTGCTTACTTGAGGCATCATTTGCATATCCATAATTCATATGCATATGGATTACTTAAGAATTTGTAAGGCATAGACATGCATCTGTTTCCGTTGAGAGCTCGGCGGGGCATTTACAGCGAGCCTTATTTTCGGGGTAAACCTTTCAGGTTGGCAACAGCATGCGGATTTCAGCTCAAAATTCATCTGTAAATGTTTGCTTTGGCGGAAAGATGGTTTCGCGAAAAAGACTACTGTGTGTGCGCCGTTTGGCCTGCGAAGAATCACAGAGCTCCTCTTATTTTTCCCCAGATTAACATACGCACACAAAAACACGCATCTTTCGCAGTCTCTCTCAGGTTCTTGTATTGTTCCAGCTCAGGAAAACGCGGCGAGTTGCTTGCGAGTGCAGCTGTTTGTGCCGCTTCGGCTATAAACACAGCAGTGTGTTTTTGTTCCAGTTGTTCCATGGAATCGGACCCGCTGCTTGTTTGGACAAGCCATTTCTCATTGCTTTAATTCAGGCTAAGGAAACACAGCATTTGCATCGACTTGTGTGTTTTCGACGTGCTTGTGTTTTCAGTAGTTTTCCACATAGGAAAAAAGGGGATGCTTGTACTAGACGAAGCGTGTTTGTCCTGGCTCTGAGAGTTTTCCCTCATTCAGAGCTTGATTTCAGATCGATCGCTGTTTTTCTCAGTATGTGGAAATGGATTTGTTTTGCGGGCCCTTGAGGTGTTATCACACCCTTGTTCTCTCTATCTCACCATCAAAACGTGGATATTTTCCGAAACGAAATTTGATATCAGATATAAGAATAATTAATTTCCCTTCATGTTGAATCAAATGGTTTTTTCTCCTTCCAGAAAATGAACTCTGCATATGAGTGACAGGAAGCGTATTGAGGCTTGAAAAGAGCCTCTGATTAGTTTGTTTTGGCCTGGGTCCCTTTCCAGACCAATCCAGGTATCCCAGCTACCTTCCTTTTGAGCGTTTCTTTTTTATTATTATTATCTGGGCCTTCAGAAAAATGACATTTCCTGTTTCTGTGATTGTAGTTGTTGTATAACCGTGCATTTTGGGTGGTTATGTTGAATTACTGATGGTTGTTTGAGTTTTTCCAGCTTGACATTCTGCCGTGGAGTTTTGGGGTATGTGGTGTTTTTCTCCAAACATAACAGCTTGTACTTTTCAGCAGAAAGTTCAACTTTTGTCCTCTCCATTCACACATCACTGCAGTGGTGGTGTTGAATATTTTGGTGGTCTTCTGAAAGTTGCGAGATGGACAGTATGTTGTTTTTGTCTTCTGTAACCTCCTGTGAGTAACTTCCTTTGCAGTGCTTTTCTTGTATCTTGGTGGATTGGTGAGTTATCGAGAGATAGGAGATCCTTTAAGGGATTGTCTCTGTTCCTCAAACTACTTTGTAAATGAAGAGTATGACAGGAAGATCCTTTGTGGGACACTAGTCTCAGCTGTAATCCAGGTTTGTTTGTGTCTTTACATGCCCTTGCATTGATCTTTGTAGGACACTTCCTCCTAGGGAGTTGTTTTTGAGCCTATTTTCAGAACTCATAGTTCATAGTTGTGATTTCCTATAGTTCCATTCGGAAACTTTTCCTATCTGCTCATCCTTTCTCATTAATTGATTATTCAGCTATATTTTTTTTTACTTTGCGGTGTACCATTGGTTAAAGAAACACTTGATTTAAGAGTCATATGATGCGATTTACCTTGCTCAGGAACAAAGTTACAAAGATTAAAGTTGCAAGAGATTCTTTATAAAAGTTATGACACCCCCCTAAAATGGCTCATTTTAACACGCCCCCACTTTTCTATGTCACAGAGTGGTTTTATTTTCAAACACCGCCCAAATGTTTACAAACCTGTGCTCGTTCACGCGAGTGACTCTCACATAGTGAGAATCGCCGACCCTCGTGAAGATATTAGGCATGCTAAATATTTGGACCTGTCTGCGATTTCAAGATCATGCCGTGTAAAATGCTCTGACTGAATAACATCGGCGATTACCTACAGCCAATGAGAGAGCCCCATCCAGGGCAGCGGGGTGTTGGGGAAGGAGTTACGAAGGTATAGAAAATAATTATCCTCGTCCATAATCTTCTTTTCGCACATGCTATTTGTATGGCAAGCTTATTTTGCTCAATCTCAGTCTCCCGTGAGATGTCCGGTCTTTGCACACGTGACCTCGCGTTGTTTCCATGTCTCTTCTCGCGTGTGTTTTGCATTGAGGCAAAGTTGTCGGCGATCCTTCTTATTGTAAGGTCACCGATCTATCATGCAGTGTCAACACAGTAGCGACGGAATGATACCCCGGACAGTCACGCAGTATGAAATGATCTGTGACGCGACGACTATGAAATCACGCAGTCTGAACTCTGCATAAAGCTAGCACGCAGAGTCCAAGCCAGAGCTCGTCAGACACAGGTTAGCAACCTGTACCATCCTTTATTAACTGGTGACAATGCAGAAATGTTTCTCTTCGTCAAGACAAACTTGCCTTTAATGTTCAAGTAATAGTATTTAGTACTAGCATTGTTTGTTCTACCCGTTTTAAGAGAATGCACTATTTAAGTTATTGTTGTGAGACAGTTGTGTAATTAATTTGTAAAAAATTCTTCCATAATAATACTAATTGAGGAAAAGTAGATATTTGTTAGTAACCTTAGTTATTGTTAATAAGTTGTTAGTTATATATTTCTACATTTTTAAGGTGCAGAGCACTTTTTGTTGTGAAAAGATCTGAAATGTTTGATTTTATTTTATTATGAAAAATTTAATAAGTTTGTTAGTATAACTATACTAAAGTTAGTTATATACCAAAACCTATTTTATACCTTACAACGCACTTTATTTTTTTTGTTTTAATTATTTTGTTCTGAGAAGATCCAAAATATCATGTGCTTTCATTACAGTTCTTAAAAAATAAAAAAATTAAAAACTGAATCGGCAAAAATATGAATCGGCAGGTCACACTTACTGTAAAATCGTAATCGGCCAAGAAATATGTAATCGGTGCATCTCTAGTTTTCTTATTAAAAGAACCTTCAAATGTGAGTTTTAAACAGTGAAGGGTAACGTTAGTGCTGGTTTGTTGTTTCCCCGATCACAAATGCAGACGTTATGTTTACGTGGCATGATGCAACCTGTAAAAAAAAAACCGTTCTAAATCATGATAATCAGTATTTATGACTCCACTGGATGTAAGAATCACCTCGTTTGTAATGTGCTTTATTTTTTTGTAATGGCGCCATCACATTGTGATAAGGGGCATAACATTTCAATTGAACGCTTGCGTTATTCGGGCCAAATATAACGCACAAGATATCGGTCAGAGCTCACCCCACTTGATATTGATTAAATGCGCATAAATGTAGCATGTGATATATCGCCCAATCCTACCTTGCATGTAAAAAAAAAAAAAAAAAAAAATCCAGTTAATCCAGTTGTAAGCTGACTTTCAATGTGGATTGTTCTTGATGGAGGTGAATTAACTTAAGTATTTTTTTTTTTTTTCTCTCATCTTTAGAAACTTTTGATTTCCAAGCCTGAATTTCAGCTAGGGCTGTGTGTGTGTGTTAAACGGTGAACAGCATGGACGAAGAAAATGGATGCACTACACTAGCCTGCCACCGGCTGGTGAGAGCTGCCCCTTGCGTTCGGGTGAGGTGTAAATAGGCGGACACTTATAGGTTTCCGTAGTGTGCTGAATCAACGTCATTATGAGAGACCACGCAATTTTGTTTAAATATTAGATATTGGATATAAAGATTGATTACCTACAGGAACTTTAAGAAAAAACACGCCACACACATCGTGCTTGTCGTCACATAATCTGACTAATGACAATAAAGTGTGTCGTTATCAAGTACTTCGCAGCCAATTTTGAGCAACTGCAGTGCCTGACCTGTCTGACTGCTCTAGTTTTGCTCTCACGATACTTTGATGGCACATGTGATCGAAAGGTGGCTGCAGCGCCGATCAAAGTCGGACAAATGATCCTACTAGATTGCATTTTGCAAGACGGCATCTGATTTCTTGCAGCCGAACACACCTAATGTCACAGACAAAGAGGAACTTCTCCCAAGAAGAGGAGCCATGTCGCTGTGGAAATACTTAATTTAAAAAAAAACATCATACCATCATATGTAAATGTTGTCATCTAGTCATGCATGGGGAAAAAAATAAAAATACCGTCAAATACTGTGACACCGGTATAATTTTGCAAAAAACCGTCATCTAAATTTTTGGTCATACCGCCCAGCTCTAATTTCAGCGTCTAGCAGCTCAGTTACATGGGTGGTTGTTTATTTACAAGTGCTCTGAGCCTCCTCTTTTTACCCTGTAATATCTGTCTGTGTGGGAGAAAGCGATGGGTACCTGATAAAATCTCGCTAAAGCTAGAGGAGTTCAGAGGGTTGTGTAGACCGCGCTCTCCACGGTACGCTTTGTACTGCTGCGTGTGCTTTCATGACTTGCACCTCCACGGCTGCTTTGCTTCACGATCTCGTCTCACGCGGCCCTGGGCAACCCTACGGTAAAAGCTTGATCTGAGGTCAGACATCAAACGCCTTTGCTTTCTGTCAGTGACCAGGTGTCAGACCCGACTGCAGAGCTGCCTGGGAAAGTCGGAGAACAAAAACCTGAAGAGCGTAGCAGTGCATTTTGCCCTTTCTTTCTCCGTCTCCACCTTGACTTCTCACTCGCCCCCTCTGGCATTTCTTTTGAGCGCATCTTAAAGTGTCAAATAAAGCTTCAACCCGGTGTTGTTCACTAGCTCAGGGACTCACTTAGTTCTTTTATGAGTTTATATCTGCTTTTCATGTCTCTATTTTTAATGGTTTCTCTTCTGCTCTTGACCTAACATGCTATTTTGTCCAATTGGAATTTCTAATAATACCGTGATGATAATACCTAGCCTTGATGGAAATGCATTTTGCCACAAATTGTAGTGTTGCTATAGACACAAATGCAATTCCAAGTAAACATCACAAGCTGTTTGCATTGTGAGGCAATTTCACACACACAGATGAGAGGATGCCAGATTTGTTACCACGCTTGAAGTAGTGAAGTGATATGCAATGATTTGCAGCTGTTTAATTTCGCGCCTCTTTTTTTCTTCTGAAGGTATGGAGTGACTCCAGAAAACATCATCCTGTACGGTCAGAGCATAGGGACGGTGCCGACAGTGGACCTGGCGTCCCGGTACGAGTGTGCAGCAGTCATCCTCCACTCTCCCCTCATGTCCGGCTTGCGTGTGGCCTTTCCTGACACCCGCAAAACCTACTGCTTCGATGCCTTCCCGAGGTAAGATCCAAACATCTGTGCACCAGAATGCAATGCATGAGAATGCAGGCTCTTATAGCTACAATCCAGTTTTATTTTAGCGTTCTTAAAATGCTAGTGTAGTTTTTGTGTATGTGTATATATCATTTTTATTTGTTTAAAATATACATATAAATATATACAAAAGTTTTAGAACAGCAAGATAATGGTTTTTAAAGATGTTTCTTCTGCTCTTCAAGGCTGCATTTATTAGATTAAAAATCTAGGAAAAAATGTTATATTGTGAGATTATTTCAATTTAAAATTGATATTTTAAAATGTAATTCGTTCCATTCATTTACTCCAGTCTTCAGTGTCACGTGATCCTTTCAGAAATCATTCTAATACAGTATGCTGATGTTTTATTATCAGTGTTGGAAACAGATGTGCTGCTGGATTCTTTGATCATTAAATATTAAAAAGAGAAGCATTTATTTAAAATGGATGATAATGTTCAGAACTACTGTTACAGTAGTTTACCGTTTCACTACTCTTCAAAAGTTAAGTTTTATAATCTGAATAAACAATGAACAGTTGTTTAATTAACTAAAGTTAAGAAATGCTGTAAAACATTTGACAGCATTTAACATTGTAAAAGATTATTATATATATTTATTTATTTATTTATTTATTTATTTATTTATAAATAAATAAAATTATATATATAATTATAATATAATTAATTTTTTTTTTTTTTTTTTTTTTTTGAAACTATAAAGCAAAAAAAAGATGACCATAAACATTTGACAAAATTTTTATGCATCGTTGTTTTCCAGTTTTGTGTGCAGTATGTTTTAAATGATCCATGAACAGGCTTCGGGTGGTTTGGTGGCATGTAGCATCAAACCAGTAACAGCCTGAAGCTGCGCACAGTTCACGGCGGTATCCACACAGATGCTAGCAGAAACATCAGGAAGCTCAGAATGGCCTCATCACTCATACAACAGGGATCTGAGTCGACTTTTCTCTGGTTGCAGACTTCATGCCAGCTTCTCTCAAGCTTTGTTCCTTTAACTCCTCTTTTCCATTTGTACAATTTATTTTGTAGCTTTTGTACTCTTTTGAGTCTCTTATTTTTTTTTTTAAGCGGGAAGTGACTTGCGTTTCATCATGCCAAGGTAGAAAGTGCTAAAAGTGAGCCATTTGCTTTACTTCCACAGTTCAGATGATGGGTTTCAAGTGTCTCGCTGCTGTAGCCATTTGGGTTTTTATTTTTTGCTTCAAAGTGAAAGTGGTGAAAGACGCTGAGTAATGTAATGAAAATTGAGTTTTGAATATGGACAGCATATTTGATTTGCATATTTTTTTGCATGTTTGTGGAATTGCCAATATGCAAACTGTTTTGTGCAACGTAGATGGTATATATAGAGTAGAAATGTTAACTGGTGGAGGTTCTGATATACTGTTTATACTGCAGTATCTCTATATCCATATGGATAAAGAGAGAGATGGAGAGAGATAGATAGAGATAGATGGATATAGATGGATAGATATAGATATATAGATATAGATGGATGGATATATAGATAGAGAGATAGGGATATATAGATAGATATAGATGGATATATAGATATAGATGGATATATAGTGACTATAGTTTATATAGAGAGATATAGTAGTATAGTAGGTTCCTCCATTTAACTGAAGCAACAAAATGCTGCATGTTAAGCACACGGCTTTACTGCTGTCACACAGGATGACAAATGTCCGTTACAGTTTGTGTAAATGAACAGGTTTAAAACCAGTTTTAGGTTTGTTTTTGTGCAGTGGAATATTTTGTCATGCTGCTTTTCATCTGTTTTTAATGTAGTTGTATAAAGACGGGTGTTATATCTAGTGAAAATTCATTTTATTTATTTTATTATAATTTGTTATGCTTGCTGTCAGTTATTTTTATTATTTATTTGAAAATAATTTATATTTTTTTTGTCTTTTTATAAGAACTTTTTAAGGTAAATATGTTGGGAAAAGTTTCATAAGTATATAATAATGTTTAGGGTAATGTAGATGTTTTTTGAAAAATTTTAGCATTATCAGTTTTCTTTTTTTTTTTTTTTTTATTATTGTGTACTTTTTATTTAGCAAAGATCCTTTTAAATGTACCAAAACTGACAGTTATAAAGAGCATTATTTTCTTGACTGCACATAAAAGAATACTAAAATAAAGCTTTACCCTAAATAACACTTTAAAGCATGTATAAAGCAGGACACTGGAATATAATTGCATAGCATATGAAAGAAAAGAATGGCGGGTTTATTGTGTCCCGCTGCCAATAAGTTCAGAATGAGGGAACTGAAATACTAGTGCTAATATGACAGCTCTGCAATTAACGCTTGTGCATGACCTATACAATATAAACGCAGAAATGCAATCAAACACGGGCTTTATTTCAGTCTTAGTGCCAGGGACAAAAACCTCCATCTGTGCTTACAGAAGGTGTTTTGCTTGGACAAGTTGTCATGAACTTCTATACGTGTGATTGCTCTTTAAAGCCACCCCTGTAAACGGTCACAAAAACCCTTGATCGGTGGTGCTACTGCAGTTGCTTTTATATTACACCGCTTGAAACATGTCAGATTACACAGATTATCTTCAAGTATTCCTGGTAAAATGGAAGTAGTTCTTTTAAAACCCCCTGTCGTGATAGTTGACACCCTTGACTGTTTCTCTGAACGTGCATCGCTTTACCCAGAAAAAGCGAAGCACGTTTTCTGAATCTCATTCCCTTCATCTCGTCTGTAACCTCTACGTCTGGCTGCCGAGATAAAGCCGGTGAGAAACGGCTCACCTGTGCGGCGGAGGAGACCTATCTTTATTTCACGCTCGCTTCTATCAGTCATGATGTTCCTTTTATCACGACCCGTGAACCCTTTAGTTTCAGCTTTCTACAAGTTTATAATAATGTATATTCTGTCACTCTCATCTCCCGCTGCGGTTTTCGCATGCAACTAAAAAAAAAAATGTTGTCACTGAAATGGTTAAAATCAGACCAACAAAATGTGTGACTCACTAAATCATCATAGCAAGTGGTTGGTGCAAAGACCGGAGTCATTGTTGCATGTCATGAGACATTTCTCAGTGGCTTTTAATATTAAATGTTTTGGCAGAGACTTTGTGAGAAGACAAACTGCTTGTAGACAAACTAGTGAGAGAAACTTTAACAGTCTCACATGTCAGTTATCCGTAAAAGTTCGAGGTCAGTAAAATGCTCACATAATATTCTGAAATATTACTGCAATTTAAAATGACCGTTTTCTATTTTAATGTATTTTAAAATGTAATTTATTAATTAATTCCTGTGTTCAAAGCTTTTTTTTTTTTTTTTTAAGCATAATTTATCCAGTCTTTAGTGTCACAATATCTTTCAGTAATTATTTAAATATGTTGATGTAAACAATTTGCAATCGGTGAAATTGAGTGCTTGTTGTCCATCTGGATTTCTCAGCATGCATCTCATAACAAATCGGAGTGGGCGTCCATGTCTCATCATCAGTTGTAATTGTGAGCTCTTTCTGACAAGATGTCACCATCAGCTTGTGCTTACATTTAAATAGATTAAAACTGGAGCATTGCAATGCATGCTGCATTTTCTCCACTTCAAAGAAGTTGCTATTTTAGGGCCTTATGATTTCCATGATGTAGAAAAACTGGACCGAATCACAGAACCAGTCAAACAAAATTGATTTGCAGTATGATGCGGAATGTCATTGAATCAAAAGGAATTGTTAAATTGATTTACTTTTTAAAACCTTAAGATAAATTTTGTTTTTGTATGCATTCATTTGATCTCCAATGGTTTTGATGATAAAATTAGTGTTAAATCGTAAATCCAGAAAAATTAAAATCGACAATAGTTTCATAAAACCATATTATGGATTATATTATAAAACCATATTATATTTAAAAAAAAAAGGGTTTGTATTAATTGAAGTGTTTTGGATTATTTATTATTATTATTATTATTATTATTATTTATTATTATTATTTAAATAATCCAGTGAAGTGGAATACAGAGGCATTAAAACGGATAAATTATTTAAAAAATGAAATCTGATTTAATAGCGTCCTAAACACTTTTTTTGTTGTTATATTTTTAATATCAATTTTAGACTTTGTACAGTTCATTATTTCAATGAATTAGGCATAAGTTTGTATTAAAATGTAATTTAACCCTTAAAACTGAATCCACACATAATAAAAAAGGGGGAAAAGGGACAAATGTATATAAAAAAAAAAAAAAAAAAAAAAAAAAAAACCTGATTGCAAATTCCCTATTTTTTTACTAATATTTGCTCCCTATAATTGTAAGTGTATGCCAAGTAAGCCTACTTGCCTTAAAATGGTATTTGGTTTCCCTTCTTTGTCTTTAGCTTTTGGCTGCGATCAGATTTCGCCCTTAAGAGGCATCACAAAAGGTTTATGGGTAACACCTCTAAGGAGCTCACATGACTGCTCATTTGGACATTGACCCGATACTCTTGGGTTTAATCGTCAAGCCCTCTTAAAGATGCTGACAGAGGTCACAGGTCTTCGACCCCTGTTTTTAAACTGTTCATTTTAAAGACTTTCTTGATCCGTACTTGAAGAGGAATGGAACAGAAGGAGGTCAAAATAATACCAACATTTCCAAGTTGCTCTTTACGAGGGATTGAAGTCAAGCCTCTGTAAGGTTGGGTCTGAATCGGAAAGCAGAATGTGGATTTCTGGATTAAACGCGATTAGACGCCAGCGACCGGTCTGGGACGTCTCTTAATCGCTGATCCCGTTTTATCCGACCTCATATTTAAATCTAATTAAATTGCGACAAGATCAAATTGCAAGATTAAGGGCTATAATGGGAAGATTACAGCTGTAGCTCTCCAACACAATGCTGTCTAGGCTTAAGAAACACGTCTGCAGAAGGAAACCTCCTCGGTCTCATTTCGCGTGCTCTCTCTGCTCCAGATCGGGTGAAATTAGTGATGGCTGGGGCGCGTTTCATTGTAATCAAAGTGATTCTCTCTCAAAAGGCAGATGTTCTTTTTTTTCTCGCTCTCTTTTGGGTGATGAATGGGAGTCGCAGAGGCCTGATTCTCTACTACTCCGTCAGCTCTGTCAGTGTTTCATAATGAGAGGCTACAGTTGGTGAGAGATTGAACCGTCTCTGTGCTCTAATAGCTCGCCAGCCGGCCCCGTCAAAGACCCGTAATGAACACGCAGCCAGCTGACGGGAGGTGTTAATGAGCTAGCTGTCTTGACGCCGGCTTGCAATTTGTCAAAAGCATTATGGTTTAACACGTCATCCGTGCCCCTTAACAAAATGTGAAATCATGGAGTGGGCGTATTCAAAATTGGGATTATTGTTTTTGTTCAA
>JAUMHP010000052.1:5963361-5979146 GCA_032361065.1 Enteromius trimaculatus | reverse complement strand
TATATATATATACTTATAAAATATCAGAACTTTTTGTGTGTAAAAGAACACAGTGCTGTGCTTAAGTCTGAAACATGCATTGCATATATTTTTTAATTAAGTCATAGCTTTTGTGGTTTAACAATCACGTTACGCTGTATCATTACTCAGGGCTTATTTTGATCAATTGTCTAGTTCCTCTGGGAACTCGGCTGCAATAACTTTTCAAAATTCTCTTTTGTGTTTGACACAAGGACAAAAACACTCTTTGATGCACCGCGAGGGTGAGTAAATGATCACAAGCTTTTTTCATGTTTGAATGTACTATACCTTTTAAAGGAATTGTGCTTTTGGGAGTAAAAAGTGGATGGTGTTTCCTAATTAATTTGGACACATCTGCTGTTTGATTTGTTATCAGAGTGAAGTACAGATGTTCCTCAACTGTCTTGGAGAGAAACAGCTGTTTTTCTCCCTCATAACCCCTTATGTCAACCCAACTAGTGATGAGAGATGTGTAACAGATGCCGCTCTGTCATGTACCTGGCTGAAGGTTTCGTTCACACCACTGTAAATTTTGCTGATGTATAATTCTCGTGGCAATTTTCATCAACAGCATTTTTTCACCGACTAAATGATATTTGTGAATAAGAGAAGAGCAGGCATATGGATGAATTTGACGACACAACCCAGTTCAGTCTTGTTTTCTGAGCACAGACACCAAAGCATACAAATATAAAGTGCATTTCACATACTCTTACAGAGAAATACACACAGTGATATCGAATTCTGTTTTGATAAGTATTCATGTAAAAGCAGATTGCTTAAATTACTTTAGTAGCCCAAAAAAGTTAATCTAAATTTATTTATAAAAATGTGTATGGCGAACAAGTTGTTATAAAGAATGCATGATTAGCCTATATAATAGGGATGTAACGGTATTGTAAATACCGTCGAACTGCAATATAAATTTTTTCGATACTACCGTGGTTGCATGACTCGATAAAACGATAGGTCTTCTGACGAAAGTTTGCTCAGGAGAATGGAGCGAACGGGAGGTAGCGGGAACTACAATTCCCATCAGCCCAGGGGTGGCCATCACTCTTAAGTCTGTTGTTGTCGTCGCTACAGATCAGTGTTGCCAACTTAGCGACATGTCAGACCCCCTTGGCGACATTTTTCCCTAAAAGCGACTAGCGACAAATCTAGAGACTTCTTGGACAAACCTTGGTAGTGCTGCTCGAGCTCTTGTTGAGGAGGCTGAGAGGAGCAGGGCTTTCAGTTAAAATAGATATTATATTGCTTCTAACTCTATTTTACATGCGAATAGATCCAAAATCACAGCATAGCTGTGTGTACACATATCTTATGTGTACTTGGTTTCATTATTATGAATTATAAATATAATTGTGACCCTGGACTACAAAACCAGTCTTAAGTCGCTGGGGTATATTTGTAGTAATAGTAAAATACATTGTATGGGTCAAAATTATTGATTTTTCTTTTTTGCCAAAAATCCTTAGGATAGTAAATAAAGATCATGTTCCATGAAGGAATTTGGTCAATTTTTTTCCGAAAATATATTAAAACTTAATTTTTGATCAGTAATATTCATTGATAAGATCTTCATTTGGACAACTTTAAAGGTGATTTTCCCAGCATTTAGATTTTTCTGTACCCTCAGATTGCAGATTTTCATAAAGTTGTATCTCGGTCAAATATTGCCCTATCCATCCAAATCATACATCAATGGAAACTTTTTTATTCAGCTTTCAGATCATGTATAAATCTAAATTTCGGAAAATTAACACTTACGACTGGTTTTGTTGTCCAGGGTCACAATTATATTAAAATAAACTATTATAAATAAGGATTTTAATCTAGATTAACATCTTGTAGGGTACAGCTAGTTCAGTAGGCCTTATAATGGCGTATATTTCAGTCACTATTTCATATTCATTCTGTTTTTCTGACAACAGAAACCATTAAAAATATCAGTGAAAACTGTTATATTAGGGAATTAGGGTGTATTTGAGTAACATTGTGACCTCAGAGAAGCAAGATAATAAGACTCACTGACGTAATGAATATGCACATTGATATATGATCTCATCTAGCAATCCAAAAGGGGTTTTAAATCAGATGTGTGGAAGGTTTAATACTTTTTTGTTATTAAAATTGAAGTTCCTGTTTCAAAGTTTACAGATAGATGGCTAATGTGTGTGCCATTGATATGTTCAGTGTTCATGTAAACGGTTTATTAAACACTTCTGGCACCTTTTTTTGAGCCTCTTAATTAGTTTTGTTTTTTATGTAAATGATTCAATAAATACCGTGCTGTGCCATTCATACCGAGGTATTACCGTACCGGGAAAATTTGATACATCCCAACTATATAACCAATGGTGTTTTATTGAAAAAGACCGATCTTGTTCTTTTAACAGTGGCTTTGTTTTATTTTAGTATGAAGGCATGTTGTCAAGTTAAATCATCTTAAAACCTTAATATCAAACCAATTTTGGTATTTTTGCAAGCATTTGAGAAATGCTTAATAATTGGATAATATTCTGCAACTAAATGCGTTATATTTTAGCCGACTAAATTTGCTGTAGATCATCAACTAAAATCTTACAATATTTTGTTGACTTAAACTTGTCTAACTAAAATTACTGTGACTAAAACTAAATCAAAATTTGCTGTCACTGCAACACTGGATCACACTGACCGTAGTTTGAACAAAAGATCTCCGTTGCTAGTTTGTATTTGTACTAAACTGGATGAGCTGACAAGCTACTGTCTGCACTAGTTGTCGCATTGCATCATTGTTGATTACCCAACCTTTGCCACCAGTCACTGGCTCCTGCGCTCGGTGGAAATCCCTTACTCTTTGTTGAAAACAATCGACCTGGGTTCGCTTCAAAACCCTGTCGGTGTGAACGCCTCCTTCAGAAAAACAGAACACCCTAAATAATCCTCAGATTACAAGACTGAAAGCAAATCTGGTGGTGTGAGTTTTGGAAACCACCACTGCCAAGTCCAGGATTTCTCTTCCAGTTACTGATTCCAGATCCATTGGACTCGAGGGACGCAGGAGGGGGAGCGCGTGCGATTTTGGTGGGTGTTCGCAAAGCCTGTTGTGAATGGACAGTCAGGCTGAATGAAAGTTTAATGACTCGCCTGTCTCTGTAGATTTGCGGGCTGCAGTGTGGCATGGTTTGAATATTAAAATGCGGCGAGGGTTGACTCCTACAGTCAAGGTCTCTTAGAGACTGACGAGGGGTAAAGAGGAACAGAGAGACAGAGTCTCGTCTCGTATCAGCGGTTGCGATATTGCTTCCCGTCCCTGCTCCATGGGTCATGTTGGCTAAGCTTTCTTCAAATGAACTCTCGAACTTTAATGAAACATGGGTGTTATTTTAACTCACTTCCAGTCTGTAGTGCATTGATTTTTCAATACATGTCAATTTTGAATATTCAAAACAGTTTCAATGTGGCTTTTCCACAGTATCAATACAACTGGCAGTTGAGATATGCTACAGTATATAGTACATATCGGCCTTTGTGAAGGTACTGTTTGCAGATGAAGCTGGACATGCTTGTTTATCCGACTTTGAGTAAAAGGGGACTGAAAATATTGATGACTCCCCTTGTTCACAGTGGTGTGGTGTTCAATAAAATGTTATAATAAATGGAAATGTTCCATCTGTCTAGCTAGTCATAGCTCACAGCAGTGATACAACCGAAGGTTATTGGCATAAAAAAGATAAAATCCCAACCAAGTTTTTATTAAGTATGAGATCAAGTTGGTGTTACATTATACTCAGTTTTGCCAGTTTAATATCATTTGAGGGTAAACATTTTTTGCATGCTTAGGATGTCTATGAATAAATACTTCAATTTAAAATGGTTTACTGCATTTAATACAGAATAGGAATGCCATCAAATATATTTTGACCGTTAAATGCTGTGATTTTTCTTTCTTTTTACAGACTAACACTGAATGTAATCGCATCTTAAAAGAATAGTTCGCCCAAAAATGGTCATTTGCTCACCTTAAAGTCATTTCAAACACGCACGACATGTGAAATATCTTGGGTGACCCTTTAAAGGAACACATTTTTTCTGGAAATGGGCTCAATCTCCTACTCAGCCCGGAGTTAATAAGTTGAGTTTTACCATCAAGGAACTTTGTTGCCGTAACATGGATGCAGCAGGTGCAATGATAACACGCACAACTCCTGAAAATGGGCTAACTTCCGCCAACATATCCAACATGACTAACTGCTTGCACAGGGAGCTTTTTTCTGGCCTATTTCCAAAAAAAGTGGAGTGTTCCTTTTTTATTTGATTTGTTTGTGGATGTTTGCCGTCATGATTGGTCAGGTCACCTGTCAATCAAGGACTTTGCGAACAGTTAAATACAGAGGGAAAGTCTTTAGAGTTTCATTTAAGCATTTCCCTGTGTGTTGCCTGATAAAAATAGAGTATTCACACTTTCTGTCATCCACTGGAATGCATTGGGCTAAAATTCATGCTGCATATTTATTTGGTTGGTGTTTGGATTACTGCATCATTCTTCATAGGCGGTGTAATTATTCCATCAGCTCATGTCACGCATTAATATCCTCACTTACTAAATTTGATTGCCTGTTCACCAATGAGGAAAATAAGCAACAATTAGGCATGTTGAGCGACAAATTAATTGGCATGCTTGTGATGCTTCCCTGGACTGTCCTGTAAGGATCACGCGTGAGTAAGCGGACCTGCACTAGCCAGGGTGGAGCTGCTGTAGCGATTAACCAATGAGTGTTGACCGCATGCATATGACTATTGACTATATGAGTAACACAGTACAGTGTAAAACAGTTTTTTGAAATGTACGTTAACACATGGACAGACTTGCCAAGTTGTGGGTTCAGTAGTGTTCAAGTATTGAACATGTATTTAATAAATACAGTTAACGCAGAGATATTTTGAAATATTACAATTGAAATTTAAAGGAATTACTTTGATGCAAAGCTGAAAGGAATATTGAAAGGGAAACCTTTGAGATTTTTCTTAATTTTTTTTGTTTTGTCATTAAATTGTACTAATATCAGTACCAACAGCTCAGATACTTTTAGATACATAGCATTGCAATCATGACATCTACATGTTTCAGTGCTGTTGTGTTTATTGTTGGGCTATTCATCTTCAAATTTCCCTTAAATTGCATGAAAAATGTTGTTTAAACAAAGAAGAAAACTGTTGATCATTTAAAGTTTTGATTTTAAAGCCAGACAGTCTGTGGATTAGTTGATGTGCTGTAGGGCTGCCCGATTTGGGAAAAATGTCACCTTCGAAGAATGCTGGAAAATACGACAGAAAGATGCTTGTCTATAGCCTGCAGTATGAAAGCACAATTGGCGAGCGCTGCTTCTGCTCTGTGTACGCGCTGCGTATGCGTGCAGTGAAACCGGAGTGTTTAACGCGCTGCTTAATTCGTGCAAATGGCGCTGAAGGATGTCTAATTGCGTCTTTGCATTGACTTCACATGTATATCAATCCTGCTTAACGCTTCATTCGCGTCTGGTGTGAGCAAGAATGAATGTCTTGTTACGCCCACGAATGCATTTGTTTATTCAATATAATCACAACATTTGCTGTAATGTAATCGCATAGGCTGACATCACGATTGGGGTATGATTAATTGCAATAAAAAAATATCTATTAATTGAAACCTTACAAGATACTTGACAGAAAAATATCTGTCAGCTGAATTAATTTACTTGTCTAATACACCTTATGTGTCTTCATGTGTTTCAGCATCGACAAGGTGTCAAAGGTGGCGTCTCCAGTGCTGGTAATCCACGGCACAGAAGACGAAGTGATCGATTTCTCCCACGGTCTGGCCATCTATGAGCGATGTCCACGTGCTGTGGAGCCTCTGTGGGTCGAGGGCGCCGGGCACAACGACATCGAGCTTTACGCTCAGTACCTCGAGAGACTGAAACAGTTCATTACGTTCGAGCTGGCTACCTCCTGAAGTGGCGGCGCAGAGCGGCAGGCCGAGGCGCACACACACTCAAGCGTGTCGTGTAGGGTTCCCCGTTACCCAGGGCTGAGGACGCCATCAGTACTTGCACTTGCTGACAAAAAAAGTCTCTCTCTTCATATTTAGGAGCGAGGCGTTTTCATCCCTACGGGGGAAATGCGTTTTTATGATTTCGAACCACTTTCTATTCTTTTATACTTGATGAAGAAACGTTGACCTTTTGCACCACATTCATTTGACAATTTTGTTGCTCCTCAAGGGTTAATTAAACTGCACTTTTATTGTGCAGGTGTTTTCAGGTTATTATATATTTGTTTTTGGACTGGAATTGTCATAGCATTCCTTTTTATTATGTTTCAAGTTGATTAGTACAAGATCAACCAGTGACTGACTTTTTACATGGCCAGTGTGTGTGTGTGTGTGTTTAGGCGCGTTCATACACGCATGCGTTTGTGTGGTAAAAGCCACTGACGTTTCAGTTTAAATAATTGTAAATGGGCTAATTAAAACTGGAAGACCTGTGGAAGTGACTTGACCCGTAAATAATGAAGACGTACTGTCTGTGATTTCGAAGGCAGCGGGAAAGAGTCGTTGTATTCTTTTCAGCGGTGAAACACGGTGCTTTGTCGCAACGCAGCATTCAGGGCATTTTGTTCGACGCAAACACTACATTGTTTTAAACGTGGGTCGTATTAAAAATGTGAAACCTAAAGCGCTCTCTGTTGCTTTTAGCATTGACCTTACAAATAAGCCTTATGTTTTCAGACATTTCGCTCCGACATTCCTGTCAATGTTTTCTCAGAAAGGGGATTTTGAAGATTTTCTCTGGGCTCCCGCTCGCTGCTACTCAATGGGAAAATCACTGTGAAAACTGAACCTTCGTTAGATATATAAAAAAGGTACTGCACCTTGTCACCATTTTGACGTTCATCCTCTTTTTCAGACAACGGACAAATCAAAACCTAGGAAAATGAATTATTCATTCAACGTTTCCCCCCACATACGGCGGACGAAGGACTGTGTTTGTAGAGAGACACAACAGGGCGATCAGAAGTGATTTCCATGCTAATGAAGGATGCCGTTCGCCACCGTACCGGTGCGATCGTCTGATTGTACGTTTTTAACGCATAGAAGTTGTTGGTTAGCTTGACTTGTTTGCTGTAAGGTTATGCAGTGGCGGTTCATGTAGGATGTTGTTTGGAAATGAAGCTCTTTGACCTCAGTGGACTTGAGACTCTTTTTAAGGAATGACAGAAACTGACCACATCTGAGCCTGTCATTGCTTTTGATACTGATGTTTTTACAATGTTTTTTCAGTAATTATTAATATTTACACCTCTTTTAATGCTGGTTTGTAAGATAATAGTACTGTACACCCCCTTCTCTCTCTCTCTCTCGCTCTCTCTCTCTCTCTCTATATATATATATCGGTATGTAAAATACGAAGTAAATGGTATTTAGCTTTGATTTTTATTGACACTGGAATCACAGTATGCAAATATAATGCAGAGAAAACCCTAGTTGGTACAGACACTTTTGTGTGTAGGTTTCTTTTTGTTGTTGTTGTTTTTTTAATATCTTTAAAGCCTTAAATGTGCCGCGAGACAGATTACTGTTCTTTCTGTTGGTTGTTGCTTCACTGCAACAGTGGTTATTGTGTTGCAAATAAAGGAATAAAGGATGCATGGAAACCCAAACTAGTTTTCTTTTCTTGATGCTCAATATATCTTACAATTACTCATGTTGTTGCGTTTTCTTTTAGGTTGAACATGTGACGGTAAAGATATTTACAATGTTACAAAAGGTTTTCTTTTCAGATATATGCTGCCTTTGGACTTTGTTCTAGGAAAGATTGTCAGTTTCCGTTCGAATATTTCAAATTACAGCACTGCGTGCAAAGTACTTTCAACATTGATAGTATAAAGAGTATTTGAGCCGCAAAGAAGCAAATCCGCAAACGAGACGCTTGAAAGATTGAATGCTGACAATTCAGCTTTGCATCACAGGAATACGTTTCTTTTTAATACATATTTAAACATAATGTTTACTTAATGTGTCACAATATTGTTTTTATTGCATCTTTAATCAAATGCAACTTTTCCAACTGTAGCAGTGTAATTAATAAATACTATTGTCATCTATGTATGCATCATAAAGTACATTGGTAGGTTTTTATGAGACTCAGAACAGAGTGTCAGTTCTATTATAGATTAGCATGAGGAGATTGGGATTCGGGGATGGGTGGAATAGTTTAATTCTAGACCTGATCAATAAAATTGCTATCCAGTTTTCTCTTCCATGAAAATCCAGCTATTTCTAGTGCTTGTGCATGTAAACGAGAAAGGATACATAATTATAAATATTTTATTGTAAGAGTACAAGTAAAATTGTGTGCTGTTTGTAAATCGATTTTGCATCAGACTTTGAGAAAACAAATGTTTAAAAGTAGTTCAGCAGTGCATCAAAAATATGACATGACACAACAGACGTTTCCTGTGCACAGTGCTATTGATTATTATAGGACTGGTCTAGTTTTGACAGCCCCGTGTCCTTTATGGACAGTTTGTTGCATTGGATTCCAGCAAGTTGGCTTTAGATTGTTTTATTTGTAATTCAGAACATTTTATCCAAAGTACTTCTGTAGTCCGATAAGCCATGAACACAAGTAGATTTTTATTATTACATATCTGTAATAGTCAACACTGCGTGAGACTTACCTGTCTGAACTTGTCCTCAGTGCAGTTATAATGGGAGTTACGTAAAACATCTAACCTCCTTTGATCCTTCAAACATCGTCTTAAATTTAACAGTAAAGCGAATCAGTGCTGTCAAGACTGAAAGAGCTGGTCTTGATAATTTTATTTTGTGCAATGTCTTTCCAAAACTAGCATTATGCAGTGCATATACTGCAGTAAGCCAGTGTTCCATTCTGAACATAGCCTTGTTTTTTTTAGCTTTATCTATAAGTCATAGTCTTCCTGCTGATTGTTGCGCCACAGTTTCTTCATTTCTATCTTTCACTTGTTCTTTCGCTCTCCCTCACTTTGTAAAAATCGTTTTCATATAAAGAAAGGCTGTAAAGTGGGTTCTGAATGCGTCTGCCGCTGAACACACGCGGATTTCAGAAAGTGACAGGTAGGTGGAACTGGAGCGACCATTAGGCCGCATCTGTTGGAGCCAGTCAAAGTTTACTTTGGCCACGCACCAGAAGTCCTGCGAGGGCGAGGAATTGGCAGACCTTCAGGTTGAGCATGACTGCTGATCCAAACAGTTGGGGAGGGCGAATGTGGAAGTCCAAGAAGCCGCTGGGTCGTATTTCCACTGGGTCACGGGAGTGTATCCACTTTATTTGTACATGAGACTGAGCGTGGAGTTTTGAATGTGCTGGACTTCCGGTGACATTTACCTTTTACGTTACTCTGCTTGGTAATGCAAAATGGCGAGTCATTGTACTGTTGGTTAGCTTCTCATTATAATCATAAACACGCTTGTGGTTTGTAGCACAAGTAACTTTGACGTACTTTATGCACATTTTGTTACGGACAGCTGTGACCGAAGTGAAGCAGAAGTCTTTTGAATTCAAACAAAGTGGCTTACTTTCGCCTTGCAAAATGGGTGGAGACGTATGCTAGGATTTCTGTTAGCTGTAGGTGTTTTAAAGTAAACATGAAAGGCTAATATTGTGTATATGAAATAGGATATTTTAGTAAAGGGGAAAAGAAGGGTGTGAGTCCAAAACATGCATAAAGAAGGTAAATGGGTCCATTTGGGTTTCATTAGATTTTCCTGGAGAGGGATGTTTTAACAGTCTTGCCCATGACATAAGGGCTGCAAAAATGAAGCAGAACTTCTTAAGATTAGAAATGGGTGTTGTAGACCAATGTCCAATCCCTTGTTATCCAATGTCTCGCGTTCCCAAGAGGACTGCAGGAGTTCCCACACTTCACCGGGCAGAAATCCACCCCAGATACCCAGACAGGAGGCATCTTGGTCCGCCCTGCATAATCCCCACAGGAAGTTTACCTTTCCGGAGAGCATACACAGGCCGTTCTTCCAGACTTGGATAAGTGACAGATTAATTGGGAATGGGAACCAGGCTCACACTGCCTGCTCTGCATTTGCCAATGTCTTTATTAGAGAACTGAAGCATGTTTAACCGGGACCAAGTGGAGACTTTCCAAATGAAACCCTCAATCATCAAGACAGAGATTGATTCTATTTCATATTCCACACCGTTTTGATTTAAAGTCTTGCATCATATATTCCTTTCAGTTTTCAGGTCACATGTTGATTAGTATAGAAAAAAACGTGTGAGATTTATACTTATTCATATATTTTTTTTAATATCCTACTTCCTCATCAGCATTGCTTACATGTAAATAGGCTGTCACATATTAATGCGTTGAGTATGTCAGAAATCTAGCTGGGAACTGGAAATATTTGTTCTTAATAATATATGTTCTTTTATTGCAAAAGATCAATCGAAATTTGATTCCTTATTAAATTACCTTTTTAGTTTATGATTTATGTGCTGTTATTTTTTTTATTTTTGTGACTGTCTGCACCTTATCTAGAAATAGAAAATTGAATGCAGAGCTCCAGAGACTGCGGTCACACTGAGTTGCGCTCAACCTCGGGGGCCATTAAACTTCACCTTTTTCAGTAGCGGTGAGATTTGACTAAGTGAAGTCAGATGTCCTTACGCTTGAATGCAAAGCAGGACAAGGTATTTACCTATCTCAGCAAGCCAATGCGAGGCAGCGTCAGCATCTCTGCTGGGATAATCTTCCTCCAGGAAAAACAATGTGCATTCCAATTTTCATCACTCCCTTTAATGAGCCCCGGGGTTGCATTTGTGCCTGTTGTTCAGAGTCCTTGGAGAGTCTTTGCTAATTCAATAGCAATGCTGTTGTGGTGTTCTCATATGTTTGCAGAATACCAAATAAATATCCTCAGTCTATATGCATGTGTGCGCATGGGGTGGTTGTGTGTGTCCTACAGGCAATAAGATTGGGATTTGGAAGTGCATGAGGTATTGGTGAATTTTAAATCCAGAGAGATTTATTTTAGATGTCTGCAAATATTAATGCATCATTCATGGAGATGATACTATCAAGCCTCTGTGAAATGAAATGTGGCAACAACATATTTTTTTTATTTATTTATTAGTTGTAAAATAATCCATCTGTTGTGTATATATATGTATTTGTTTTTCACACACATAACTGTATATGTATGCATAGCAGATGATATTTTATCTATATAATTTATTTAATTTATTATAATTTATTTATATAATTTTGGTTGTAAAATAGTCATACTGCTCTATATGAACAATGCATATAAAATAAATAAATACAACAGGCCTATTAAAAAAAAATGTAAACAAATGTTATTATTTTATGTTTACTTTGCTCATGTACAGTATATCCTCCTTTGTTGTCATGCAAATTGGTAGTCATGTTAATATTCAATTCTTTTGGTGAGTAGGAATTTATTTAAGCGTGCCGTTCATTGTATTTCATATCCTCTTTATAACCAGATCTTGAATACTTCCATTAACAAGGCAAACAGTGAAGTCCATCTGTTGTTCAAACAGATCAAAACGCATCAGAAAAAATATCTCTAATTCATTGTTTTCAGAAAGTGATTAGCATTTGTTCAGCATGCTTCTCAAAGCAGTTCGCGTGTGTAGAGAAACAAGCTAGCTGCAGCTGCACGAGTCATTTAGGAACAGCTGTTTATTTAGAATTTCCTTTTGAATCCTCAAGTCAACATCAATCTCAGGATGTCGCTTTATTAAGTTTTATGTCTCTTGGAACAATGATAATAGCGACCTCTATGGATTAAAACTGATAACTGTTATAATCATGCAGTATGAGTCAACGCGCGCGCTCTCTCTCTGTCGGTTCATAATTCATAATCATTATGATTCTATAACGGTGCTGCTTCCCACAAACGCAGACAAAACCAGCAGCGCGTCTTCCCATCAGTGAACAGAACGGCTTCTATTGCTCTCCTCGTTTGCAAGTCACTTTGAATAAAAGCATCTGCTAAATCACTTTTTGCTGTTGTTGTTTTGAATAAAATAAAAGCATCCGCTGAAATGTGAGTCTTATCATGACCTGTTACTTCAGACGCAATCATAGGTGCGGTTTTCAGTATAATAACGTTACTTTTTTTTTTTTTTTGGCCATGACCTTTCACATATTCCCTTATGAATAATCATCCCATTTACAGTCAGAGGGTTAACGAACGCATGTGAAGCGTTCTGCTGGATCGCCAGATACTGTACATCGAGCTCTTGAACCGCACAGGGTTCCGTCAAACCAATCAGATGCAAGCGGGCGTGCTTTCGAATACCTCCAGCCAATCGTCGCTCAGTGGGCGCGGCTTCGCACCGGCGTTGTAAACAGTAAAGCAGGAGTCTGGAGGTGTGTATAAATATCAGTGTGTCTCCAGTGCTGTCTTATGAACTCATGCCGCGCATCAGCTGCTTGTAGTCCGCGCTGTTTCCGTGGAGCTGACGGCAATCTGCTCACGCTACAGGTTGGTCTGCACTTCTGGACCTTTATCTTTGTGGATTTTGAAACTCATGAATGATGTCACTGTATACTTTCAAGGGTACAAACCGACATGTGTTCTCGAGTGAGACAAGTGCGCTTTGATTTCTGCGGATCTGTATCTCACCGGTGACGGTGAGCGGCGCGTAAAGGTGCGTCTTTTCTCCATTGCGCGCTCGTGCGTTTTGTCCAGTGCCATTTTTGACAAGTGTCAACAAAACCGGTGCGTTTTTGCAAGCGAGACCGTTAGACATTGCATAGAGAAACCTATTCCAGTTCTGTGAGTTTGCCAGTGTTTGTGCCAACATGTTTTACCGGTGCAAGTTCAGACATAAAGGGCATTAACAGCCCGCGATTGTGACACGCGCATCATTTCACCTGAGCACCTGATAGACCTGACAGTTTCATAATAGTCGAGATAAGCCACCAACACTGACAGATTGCCATCTTGCATTCTCACGCTATAACGGTTAGATATGTAATGTGATATAAGTACAGGAGCCTATTTAATGTACAATAGTGTATAATAGGGGCAGATATTAAATATTATAGCGCGATATTGTATAATAATGGTAATGTATAGGATTGTTAAGTGAAGTATAGTGTACTGTGTATTGTATAGTACAGTGTGATGTGTTGCATTGTGCTAAGGTAGTATAGTATATTATAGACAAATACAGTATAACGTGGGATAGTAGTATTCTCTTTTGAGTTATGTACCTCAAATATAAGCATTCACCTTTACCTTTCCCACGACACCTGGAAAGCAGGACCCCGTGAAGGACGACAGTTTCCACCCATTTCATCATCATCTTGGAAATCAAGGTATGCAATGCTTTATTACTCTCTGTTGTGCATGGGGCAATATTAAAATGCAGTCTTCCACTGGAAAATGTATAATTGTGCCTGTGTAAAGAATGAATTAGATCCACATTCCACTCCAAAAGCCATTAGATTGTGATATGATGCTTCGTGGTAGCCTATCAAAGACAGAGATGATTTCCATACTGCACATACTGTGAAAAAGGTCCTTGTTATGGCATCCCCGCCTCTCTGGTCACCAGACGAATGGCATGGTATCAAGCCAGAAGTTCATGTGTGGAATTCATTGCTTGCAGGAAGTGCACGCAGACTCTTCTGTGTCCAAACAATGCAGACTGGCAGCAAGTTGTTTTCGTGCATCTGTGAAATTACAGCCCCTCATATGTGGTGCCCAGCAAGTGGGCAGTTGTTTTCTTCAAGCTCCATTCATCAGCCACTAAATGGTGTTTGAAATTGTAGAGGGCAGATATTTCTTTCTCTAGCTATGCTGTGCGAGAGGGTTGAAGTTTATTTATTCGTTTAGACTACTTGTTAGTGCAAAGAAGTATAAAACCTTTTCAAAAGTATTGTTCCTTGGTGCTTAATTCATAGAGTTTGTGCTCATTTTTAGCTTTAGCTATTTTGGTAATTCCCTAACTTGCAAGGAACATTCTCAGAAGGTTTTGGCAAGGTTCTCTCAAAGTTCAGAACTAACATTTTCCATGTGGTGTTGTTTGTTTTTACCAATGCTCCCAAAACTTTAGCACAAAAGATTTCCGTAAGGTGTTCATTTAAAGTATTTTTAAAGTTGTTGCAAAACATCCAGAGAACATTCAAAAAGCAACATTTTCATAATGTTTGCATGTTCCCTTAAAAACATTTGAAAAATAGGCATTGAGGGAACATGAATGAAAGCCAAATGTTCCTAGAACACATTTTTAGTTAGTTGGCTCAGCTTAAACTTTTGTTTCAGTTAGTGCTTAATTTTGTTTAGGTTTTTCATCTAATATTAGCCTTTAAAATAAAGTAAAATGTGAATATAAAATAAAACATTAAATAAAATATAAAAATTGCATAAAATATTTTTTATTATTTTAATTTTATTATAGCAATAACCAAAAATACATTGTATAGATCAAAATATATAATTTTTCTTTTATGCCAAAAAGAAAAATATTTTGTCAATTTCCTACTGTAAATAAAAAAGTAATTTTTGATTAGTTTTATGCATCACTGAGAACTTCAGTGGGAAAACTTTAAAGGTGATTTTTCTCAGTATGTATTTTTTTTTTTTTGCCTCCTCAGATTCCAGATGGTTTTATCTCTGCAAAATATTGTCCTCAACCATACATCCACAAAAATCTTATTTATTCAGCTTTCATATGACGTATAAATATCAATTTCGAAAAACTGACCCTTATGACTGGTTTTGTGGTCCAGGGTCACATAAAATAAAATATAAATATTATACTTTTCCTTTACTGGAAACCAGAAGATCAGTATACTAATATCCGTATACAATACCAGTAAGCATATTTTCATTGCAGACAATGTTTCAGATTTGCATGCCGATCTGTATAATAGCAGCTATCTATGCTTGAACTTGAAACGGTGGCATGCACATTTGAACACAGTCCAGCATTTCAGCTCTGCAGAGTTGGATGTTTTATTGAGAGCTTTCAGCTAGTGGTAACTTGTGCATTGTGGGCAGGGGTCTTTTGATCGAGTGCCAGTTATTTTAGGCCGTGCATTAAACACCTATGAGATGCAATGGATGGCTTCAGGCTGACCTAGTTGAAGACAGGTGGAGGCGGACAGATGTCCTGTTGCAGTGTGTGTGCATGTATGCACATGAGTTCAGGACACTGGACCTGTCCCTTCCTATTGCAACAGCCTTCGAGTCAGGTGTGTCATGTCTTGAAATGAGCTTACTGGGTTGTAGAGCGTTCCATTTCGGTCAGTTTTGAGGTTCTATTTCGGTAAATATGCTGCATTTTGATAGTATACAACGAGGCAGATGACTAGGTTTTGGAACAGAGCCCTCTCTATTCCCAATGCCCGTGTCTCTCTCTTTCATCCTTTCTCTTGCCTCTGGGCTAAATCTAGGTCTGAGTTATAAAACCGCTTGTAACTACAGTCCACGCCTGACCACAACAGATAAAATCCTTGAAATATCACTAAAGACTTATGAAAGAGTACATAGCACCTTATCACCAATGACTCACATGTTTCAAGCTGCAACTGGAAAAATGTCATAAATAGCATATCAAAGCATTGTGAACCCTTAGTTCCTGACTAGCATATGAAGTCATTATTCGCTCCATTCCTTGACAACAACATATCAAACCCATCTGTAATTGGGAAAGGAATAGCTCACAGCAAAACAATATTCTGTAATTTACTGTTGTGTG
>JAUMHP010000052.1:5933917-5959050 GCA_032361065.1 Enteromius trimaculatus | reverse complement strand
TTAGGAACTGTAGTTGAGACAGATCTGGGAAAATGGAAATCAGAATTGATTGCTGAATTTTAAACTCGACTAAAATGATTCCAGTGATTCTCGCAAAGGATTCCCAGACTTGTCTATGTGGAGTTCAAATGGTCGTTTTTGAATTCGTGCCTTCACGCCTGTGTTGAGAAACTATGGGTGCTTTTAAATGAGTTTTTTGTCCATCCTTTAGGTGTTGGTGTGCACTGGGCTTGCCGTGGTACAAAAGGTTTTTTGATTGTTGAAATACTTAAAATAACAACACATACTTACAGTAGCTGATTCAGAAGTGCCAGATTGTCAGAGCAAAAAGAACTGACCTTTGTTTTTTTTTTTAAATAGCTTTTGCAAATCTCTTTTTGATTATATCCATTTGTTTGTTGATTGCATGGAGGCAAATCTGAATGCAAGTTTGCAGCTCATTGTAAAAAGAGATGGGGTTTAAGTGGAAGAATTTTCAAGGTGCGAAGGAATATTTGTAGCAATAGCCAAAGACACATTAATATGCATTGCTAAGGACTTCATTTTGACAACTAAAACTAATTTAAAGGTGATTTCCCACTATTGTTTTTCTTGTTGCACTCTCAAATTCCAGATTTTCAAATAGTTGTATCTCTGCCAGATATTGTCCAAATTCTAACAAACCATATATCAACAGAAAGCTTATTTATTCAGATACATTTTAATCAATTTAAACCCAAGACTGGTTTTTGTGGTCCAGTCACATATGATATATGTTACTAGAGAGTAGTTTCTCCTGAAGAGGTTTACACATATGCATGTATAAATTGTTCACAAGATTGATACCATGCATTTAAAAACTTAAAGATATTAATACTGGTGTTCACCTAGTCAGTGTCAAGGTATTGATCTATGCATTTAAAAATCAAGACTATTACAGAAGTTGGCATGCAATTGTCTGAAACCAGTTCGACAGAAAATGTAGTATGGGGTAAATTTCATGTGAAAATCTAGAGCTGCATCGTTATTTATGATATAAAATTACCATTTATGCATGCTTGCGATCACATTTATTATAAGACAATGCATTTCTCATTGCTGCTTGTCGGTATATTAATTGCCTTTGGAGAGCAGCTCGCGTTCTTCACATCTGTTGCTTGCACCTGTGTCAGCGCCGTTCTCTGTGTGTAAAGTTTTGTCTGAAAATCCAAAGGGACAAATGCTTCAATAACACTATAAAAACTAGCATCTTAACCTTCTCTAGTTTGTTATATAGCTACAGTAAACAGCTGCTACTGGTAATGATGCTAACATACCTTACGGAGCCAAAAAGTCCAGATACATTGCCCTATCAGACTCCACTAACTGAAACCATCTTGTTTGCCTTATGTTTTCTCAGAATTCCTAAAAAAGCACCTGCTATGGAAGATGCATTGCTTAAATAAGCACTTACTCTAAAACTCAAAGCTAAAGCTGCTTCCCCAGGGCAAATCCAGCATCTGCTCGTTCCACTTAGCTGAATGCTAAAATGCACTTCATATTTTAGTTTCTGACCCCTAACCCTTCAGGCCATGTTTAAGGTCTTGTAATACATTACAGCTTGCCTGAGACACAGAGCTAAATATAGTCATTCAGCCTTGTTATTGTGTTAGCATATGGTGGCTAGCAACATGCAACAACAGTCTTTAGATGTTAATACAGATGTCCTACATAAATGCATGTTTAAAAGGACATCCTTCTGCTGATGTAAACTTGGCAGTCGTTTGAGTGGCCTAACAACTGATAAACTTTTGATAATTTTAGCACAGTGGCTAATTGCCAAGCTGTCATCATAAAAGGCGGCGTGCTAACTTTAGTCATTCAATGCATGTGATGCAAATGCAGCACATTTTATTACACACACTCCACATTTACCTACCCGTCAAATTCACCATTCACATCAGGAAGTGACTTCTACAGGAACGTGTCTGATTATAATAGCTAGCTTATGAGAGAATCTCTGCTAATCTGCTAATCCTAACAGTTTAAGTTCTCTTACTTAAGCTTGTTAGAAATGCAACCTCTGGAATACATGCAGCACTGAGAGTTAATTGCCTCTCTGTGGTGACAACTGATTTATTTCACATTAGAGCGGAATCGAATCACGGGGACACATTTAGCATGCTTGTTTTCCCTCCAGCATGTTGAGGACCCCTCGATGGGTGCTAAAAGTGTGTTGTGGTGACATGAATGGCAAATAAGCTCCATGTTCTTTGGGTGTATGTCGACCGCGTGTTTGCCTACTGCAGTGACACACCCATTTATCAAGTCTTTCAAATGCAATCTAGGTTGTATTGTGTGCAATGAAGAACATTCCTTACTACAGGCCACCGACTGCCTGTTTTCCTCAGGGAAATGATCACAGACAAGGTCAAAAGGGATCTGTGTCTTGCTTCGGATCATGATCTACTTACTGTCTGGCTAATATTGTTCTGGAACACGGAACACTGGACAAAGAAACATGTAATGGTATCATAAAAGGTGATGTGTACTTTTTTTCTAACGACCAATTGTTAAAATGTCTCTTCTTTCCAACTTCTCCTGAATGCGGAAATAAGCCTATGGGTGAGACTTCCAGCTCGTTAGACGCTATAGGTTAAAAAAACAAGGTTGTATAATGTTATATATAACAACTTGCAGTAAATGGTAAAACAGTTTGCACTACAAACCAGTGTGTTCATATTTAAGATAATACATGAAAATAACATAATAAGACACAGCAATTTTCCGTAACAAGCAGCAAAACGAACTGCAGCTTAAAATAGCTGGACACAAGTGAGACTGGAAGCCATAGAATTTACAAATGGCGTTGCTCATTTTAATGTCAGGAAAAATGTGGATAAAGTTGGGGACTGAAAACCAATTTTTTTAACGAGAATGAGTTCATTTAAATAAATGAATATAAACAAATTTTTTCATGGTATTTGGTTCCATTAGTGTGTCATTGTTCCAAAATATTTGCTCAAAACACTGTTTATCAAATCCTTTCTGAATCTATGGCATGTAACAATTATTATCAATAAATCAATCAATCACTTTTATTTACATAGAGTTTCTAACAATACAGATTGTAGCAAAGCACTGAACATTATCAAATACTGTAGGATAACAGAGTGATGGTAATGGAAAATGACAAGATTAAACGATTAATTTATTAAATGCAAAGATCTCTGTAGTCAAAATGATAATCCCTAGAAATCAGGTGTACCCAACTAAGCAAGCCAGAGGTGACAGCAGCAAGGAACCAAAACCCCATCAATGGGGATTATTATTATATTCCTCGGGATAGTTTTATAACTTAAAAACTATTAGTCTATGGGGTTAATTATGAAAGTAAACTGCTTGCACTTTTAATTTTATTGCATGCACAAGATTTGGATGAAAAGAAAGATTGCTATATATATATATATATATATATATATATTAAATCTTGCATTAGGCAACATTATCATTAAACAACATCATTTAACTTTTTTTGCCAGTGCAATGTAGATTATTTACCAGTTCGTCACAAACTTATTTTAAATTTTTTTAACAGCAAAAAGAAAAAAAAAACAGTTTCTGTGCTTAAGTTGCAGTTATTTGGCACAATAAGTTACAATTTATCCCGACCCACTTCTTTATTCCCAACTCTGGTAATAGTACAAACCTGTGTTCTCAGTATCTCGATTTCCATTCATAACAAACCCATCAATCAAAAAGTTTGTTGGCAAGTCCTTGAGAGGAATTTATTTTTTGTATTTTTTTTTTATAGGGAGTATAAAATCAAGCGATTGGCGGAGGTAGAACGTGGCAAGGCTCGGGCAAACGGAGCGATGAGTTGATCTACGGCCTTAATTTCCACCATATGGCCTTGAGTGTAAAAGTTATTGCTTGATTTCAAACACATGCTTTCTCAGGCCAGTAAACCTACAGGATTGTGGGATGTCAGTCAAGTCTGCTCCCAATGAACTGGAATCAGCTATTAGCCAGCGTGCTGTTGTGTAACTCCGACTTTCAGCTGGATTTTCGCCCGAGCATTGAAGCCAAGACTGAAGCCCTGGAGCTCCACCACGAGATTCCGCTTTAGATAAACAATTGTCTGATGTGCACAGTTTTATCATTAACTCCTTTGTCATCATTTCAGGCACTTCACTCACACAATCTCTGTTTAAAAACCAACGCCAGACCTGTTTTCCAGCGACCACCTTGGGCGACTTAAGCGGATTTGCAATTAGAGTAATGCACAATCATCCATGAAATCTCATAAAACAACATTGAATTAAAGAGACTGAGCAATTTAAGTAGGGAAGGTGGGAAGAATGAGTACAAAGAACATTGGAAAGCGATACTTAAACCAGGCCTATAACCTGATTTAGGGGGTCACACGCGGTCTGCGGGGACAAGAGAAAGATTTGCAAATCATTAGTGGCTCTTAATTGAATATTTTCCTCCTTTTGTTCGACGTCATTTCATTTACAAGCCGCGATCGTTCCACCTTTCATGCTCCCAGTGTTTTTAATAAGATAAGCGCTGCAGTTTAAGGTGAAGTCTTTGCAGGCAAACATGAAGAGTTTGCAAGTATGGCATGCTATTGTTTTTGAAATCAAATGGTGATAATGAGGTATTGACACTCTTGAATAGTGAGGCTGAAGGAAATCTGAAGGTCTGCAGCGGTGCACAATTTTTTGTCTTTCTGGGCTGCAATTTTTTCCCCCGACATATCCTTGAGTAAAGGACAACTTTTGCGTTCACTTGTGTGAACACTGGCGTTTTTTTTTTTTTTGAGCTACTAATAGTTTTCATTTGTTTGATTGTTTGTGTTTTGTTTCAGAAGCAGCTTTTCCCCCCCTGTGACCTTCAGCCTCATGCACTGAACAGATTTAGCAGTTTATTTGTACAGTGAGTCACGCTACTGCTGACGTGTTGGCTTTGTGCGTGTGCGAGTTTCTGTTTGAGCTAACCTGGCAACTGTCACTCTCTCGACTTGGATTTATCTGTTTTCTCCGTCTCTCTGGCTCTCTCCCATTATTCTTTCATCTCAAAAGGCAACTCGAAGCCAACATTCTTCCCTTTATTGCCTTGCCTCCTCCTAAACAGTATTTGGACACTCAAAACTGTCCGAATGTCATTGCAATAAGATATCTAAATATTAAACCAAGTTGCATTTGTGCTCAAACTCTGCATTTTGGATCACTTTTGGTGGATGAATAAAGTCAGTTCTCCTCAAATTCAACCATAACCTCTGTAACATACAAAATTGTACCTTAATGTCATGCCTGAGGACTTCTTTTTTTTTTTAGTAAATTGTAGTTTACAAAGAGTAATCATTTCAGAAGGTTAAAAGGCGTTTCTTGGCAAGCTTTTTCCACTTTATTGCTTTATCTCTTCATATAGGGGCCCTAAACAGTAATTGAACACTTTAAAAATGTCTGTTTGTTGCATTCGATAACTAAATATCAAACCAAGTAGCATTTGTGCTGTAATGGGTGGGTGAATGAAGTCAAATCTTTCTCCTCAAATTCAACCATATCCTCTCTAACATACTAAATAGGCAACCGTATTTAACGAGGACTTCTGTTTTTAGTTAAATGTAAATGACAAAGATTTACCATTTCAGAGCGTTAATGGGTTTTAATCAACTGAGGTTTTGTTGGTTTGTTGTGAATATATATAAGTAATTTCACAAGTTCAACATCAACCGCTCTAACATACAAAATAATTTAATATCTGCGATAATTATAGGCAGCGATATTTAATGTCAAGCCTGAGGGCTTCAGGTTTTAGTGACTTGTTTATTGCAAAGTTATCACTTCAAAGCATTATATAAATGGGAAACTCATACAGTGGCCTTAAATAGCATTTGTTAATAGTAAATGCCATTGCATAAAAAAATTAAATATCAAACCATTTGAGCTCAAATGCTTTTAGTAGTTTTTCTAACATTGTTTTCTTCATAAAATTCCCTTTGATTAGCATTTTGGCCCGCTAACCCTCCGGTGACATCAGCAAACCTGCGTGTAGGCATAAAGTGGTTCTGATCTGCTGAAAAGTATAGGCCCCGCCCCTTGTCTAGCTTTAAATGTCTGCATGTGCTGTTTTCCTTTCCGAAATGCCATTTGGTTTGACATTTTGTTATCTAACGCAGTGACATTTAGACAGTTGTAAGTGTAACTTGTCCAAATAATTCTGTGGATTCAACTCCACCCACAACATCCCTAGAAAAGTCCCAGCATCAGAGTTTCGCAGCTCATGTAATCAGCCGCCTGCTCGGACTGACCTGTGGGTCAAGTCAATAGTCTCTCTGAAATCCTCACACATAGCTTACAGCAGCAGGTGCCTCTGGCAATTCAAAGGCCCAGCCACGTCGCAGCTGCAGTTCATCAGCAGAAAACACATCAACACACATCTGCTGGTGTAAATCTCAGCTGAAGTCTGCCAAGATACACAGCGCCTGTCTTTCAGAAAGCTGTATCAGGCAGAATACTCGTCCTTGAGGGTGAGTGATCTGCTTCGGACTGTTACATGCTCTAATGGCACCCGAGGAAAAGATGAGACATCCCAATGGTATCAGTTTAATTATTAGCATTAATTTTCTGTTAGCAACCCACTTTTGAGAACCTTCTTAGGCAAAAGTGGATATTCTTTCAAAATTGGAAATTGATTTGATTAGACCATTTATAAAAGGGCATTGGGGTTAATGTATTTTATTTTCTGATTAAAAAGTTTACAAAGACTCACTGATTAATGCACTAATTAATCATGTGCAATAATATAGTAACGCATAAGAAATAATTAGGGTCAATTCTTGTCAAATCAGGAGTGCATGTTCAAATAGCTGTCATAAAAATGTCATAAAATGCAATCAAAAATAGAGAGAGTATAAAAAAGGTTTGAGATTTGAATTTGCGGCACCATTTGATGGCAACAGTTCATTGACTTTTTATTCATATGCTTTAAAATGTGAACCGTGGATCAGTTAATCTTTAAAAACTGACTGTTTAATCAAAGTGTTACCATCTAATCGAATGCATAATTTAAATGGAAAAAGTGCAATGGGTTTGTATTCACTGATTATGCAGTGCCATTTAAAAGTTTCGGGTCTGTGAATAAAGTCTCACCAAGGATGCATTTATTCGATCACAAAAACAGTATTAACAGGAATATCCTGAAATATTATTGCAATTTAAAATAGCTATTTATATCATTTATTCCTGTGATGCAAAGCTGAATTTTCAGCATCATTAATTCAGTCTTCAATGCCATATGATCCTTCAGAAACCATTCTATGCTGATACGTTTGAATGGTAATATATGTAAGATAGCTGAATGTAAAGACTTGTAAGAATTTTCTCAGTGTTTCACAATCTGGTGTCCCTTGCGTCCTGCGGGTCGCTGCCGGAGGAGCTTGAATGCCTCCAGCAGTGCGTTCAAAAAGCGCCTCGGGGAGCTTGAGTTAGTTACGCATGTATTTTACATTATGTGAGCCTCATGTATGGAGAAACGGCCCAATGCAGAAATAACTCAATTAAGTCTGTTTTCTAACCCCTTATATAACATACAGTATCTGATAAATCTGACGTGCTTTTTCCACCAGTGATTTCTGACTTAATGCATAGTTTTGCTCCCAGGGCAATGGAGGAATGGTAAAATTGCAGGGTTAAAGGTTATTTATGGAGATGAGGGGATCATGCAGTGTCTGTATTACGCTGGGAATCCACCTTTCACCAAGCCAGTTTAAAGCCAACCCATTGACCAGAGGAACTCAGACTGTCTGAGCTGCTGTTACTCAATATCAGATTACAGCACGATGCTGCAGTGCACTCGAGACACTCGATCGGAACGCATGTACCTCTGGAATCGACCCGTGACTAATGACCAAAGACGCTTTTCACAATGTTTGATGATGTATGTCCATTTTCATTTAGGAGATAGTAACAGTACTGCTGCAGTGGGGTTTATGGCATCATTCCCACACGGTTTTAGTGACATACTCCAAATTATTCATAGCAATTATATTAATTTTAATTGCAAAAAAGAGAATATTTTTTGAGACAGAAAAAGACTCTTTCTTTTAAAAAATTCTGTTTTATGTAAAAAAAAAAAAAAAACTTATGAAGTGCACTAAACAATAAAGACTTTGCATTGCCTGAAGTGTTGGAAACATGGATGAATGGAAGTAAATGTAAATTTGACACTTTTCTCTCTTCTGAGTGCCAATATGGGAATGGACTTGGAAAAGTTGCAGAAACTTTTGTAATTGTTTTTGGCTTTTTTAGCGAATGCAGCAAAAGGCAATGCTGCCATTATGTTTGCAATGAAAATAATACACAGACTGTAATTATTAGCTGAAAGCACTATAATTAGCAAGTTATAAGGATTATGTACATAAAAATATTCACAAAGCAATTTAGTGAGTATGCATTAAAAATGACCAAAGGTGATAGTAATTACTGTTATGATGTTACAAAATATGGTCCTCTTTTGAACTTTCTGTTCATAAAAGAATCCTGAATAAAATCACGGCTTCCACCAAAATATTAAGCAGCTCAACATTGATAATAATCAGAAATGTAGCAAATCAGCATATTAGTATGATTTCTGAAGTGTCACGTGACTTGAATAATGACGCATTGCATCACATATAACTTACATTTTAAAATACGTTCAAATAGACAACTGTTATTTTAAATCTGAACAATATGACTGTATTTACTGGATTTTTTATCAAATAAATGCATCCTTGGTGAGTATAAAAGGCTTGTATCATAAGCGTTAGATAAATCTCGCTGCCATTTGTACCCTCCCTTAAGGTAGCAGGTTCATTTTGTTCCAGAGAGAACGTCTGCTGGTTTGTTGGGTTTGTTTGTTCATCATCCCATCCCGAAACCACACCGCATGTCTGCTTCAAAACAAACCCTAACATTAACTCAAGCTCATGTCTTGTTTTTCACATGATGCTTTTCCTCTAGTCATTTCCAGAAGGGTCATTTCATCTGCTGTTCATCTCTCGTTCAACTTCTCTTGAACTTTCTAAAACGATTCTGTCCTAGGCAGCGGGATAATTAGCAGCTATGGAGATTTGCGCACCATCATCCGTGGAGCATGTGATTGTGATGCTCCGGTTGCCGTGCAATCCCGGAGTCCGACGGCGATTCTGAATCTCGGGCGGTCGCGGTAATTACCGGAAATGATTTGACTTGATCGTGGCATCTTTTCTGTACGCTCGTGTTTTTTTGTTCGTCTCGCAGCGGTGGAGGTGGCTGTAGCTCCTCTGGTCTTCCAGCGCGTAATTAGGAGTCTACAGGTGCAACAATAGCCCCGGTGGAGGGCCGGAAGAATGATTGACGCTAATGAATTTGGTACAATGGTGTAATCAGTGCTGAACATGGCCATGTGGGTGTCTGTGCGTGTGTGTGTGTGTGGCTTTCTGAGCTCTTTTGTTCTGTGTGAATTCTGTCCAGGTCCGCAGGGAGACTCTCTGCAGCGCCTGTCCAACATCCCTGCCTTACCTTCACACCGATGCCTTTCTTTCTCTCCTGTTCTCTCCTTTCTCTTTCGTCCTTGCCATCTCTTTTACATGGCTTTACACATTCAGATTCCTCTGCTTCACGGTCCTTATCTACTGTCTGGATGCAGTATTGTGTGAAGTGATGAAATATGTTTCTGTTAAGGACATTTTGTGCATGTCTCTGTGGTAAAACGATAACGATCTCCTCCACAGAAATGCCAGTCGTGCTCCTCGGAGCAAACCTTGCTTGCTAGAGCAGTAGATCATCTAAAATAGAACGATTTGTCATCTTTTTCTTATTCCCATGTATTTTCCTTTATATGTGAAACACAAAAGGAAATGTTCGGTGGCTGGTCTTTTTCATAAACTGTACCAGATTGGGGGTTTTACTTCTAATCTTTAAAAAGAACTAGAATCACAATAAAAGCACCACAAAAGTAGTCTTTTGTGTAAAAGTAGACTTTTACGCTCGCCAAAGCTCCATTTTTTCAATTTTTAAAAAACTGTAAAAGCGGTAATATTGTGAAATATTATTGCAATTCAAAAAATCGGTTCATTTGTTCATTTAATACCAAATAACCACAACTAAAGTCACACTTTTTTAACATTATTGAGGCAAAATCATTTCACATCCACTTTGAAAACCATTTGATCTTGGCTCTATATATATTTAGCATGAAAACACATTCAGATTCAAACTGCTCCCATAGCACTTTGCCTCAATCCTCGCCATATAGCCAGACATTGACCCACATATCAAACCTTTTTCTCCAGGGCTGGTTAGTTTGCCTGGCTGTTATAAAGCACCAACCCTGCACTTTGTGGCTGCTTTAGGATCTAATTTTGACTCCACTGCTATAATGCAAACCCTCAATAACAGAATACTTCAGAGACCACACACATTTCATATATAAACATACACTCCGACATTAAAAATATACTTGCGCCATTAACAAATATGAGTATGACTGTGAAAATAGCTTACACCTGTGTTTGTGGTGGCAAACTTACATTATTTCGAGTCCCTTGATGTCTGAATCTTTTCAGCTCTTTAATCATAGATATGTGCTCCTCTCCCACAATCCCACAATCACGAGGAGATGGTCCCTGTAATCAAGGTCAGTCCACATGACAATCATAAGATGCGCTGTGGCTCTGAGTAAAGAACATAACGCCTTTGTTTGACTTGTTTACGACTGAGACTAATTCTTCTTTAGACTAATTCAACACTATTTTTAAATGAATCGTTGAAAGATCCAGTTCATAAGAGCCATTTGCTTATAAATCAGTCTCCACTGCTCATGCCGTATGTTGGTTTTTTGTGTTTAGCTTAATAGAAAGATATGTTTCCTTCTTTTCTATAAGCATCCATCCATGTTTTTATAAATAAAACAATGTTTATGTAATTTCTCTATAAAAGAAATCTGAAATGACTTCTGTTTTTGATGCCCTCTTATTTTTGATGGAAAATGATTTGCGACCAACATGCCATGTTGACTTTAAAGATAACACACAATGTGTTTATAGTTGCAATTTCATGTTCAGCAGTAAAAACGTTATTGCAAAATGTATTATATTGCTGGTAATATGTGCATGCACTGATCAGTCTTGCACAATAAGACCAGGTGCATTTGTTTAGCATGCATATAGATTCAGTTTTATTTGCATTGTTTTTTGGGATTTCATTTGCATTTTCACATCCTCTCACGCATCCAGACGGTCTTACACATTCTCTGTGTTCTGGCTAGATTTCCTCTTTAAATGCTTTTAATGGGTAAATCTGGGAAGAGGCAGAGCAGGCAGCAGGGGTTTGGTTTTGTTTCGTGATCTTGTGGGACTGCTGTATTGTTTTGCTGTGCCTCTGCTCTGAGCTTTAGGCTGCGCGGTGGGACAAGCAGAGCTTGAAAGGAGTGCGTGTGGCATTTTCTCCAAGGAACGAGGAAGGCAGTGCCTTCCCACCAAATTTGGATGAGAAAATAATCAACAGTATAAAAATAAAACAAAACAAATATTATGTAATACAAGATCAAATAGTGTTGGACTCAAAGCACTCAGTTCTCTAAAGTTTCACATGAGCAGATGAAGTTTCAGAGGGAAGCAGCAGCATCTGCTTTGAGCTCATCGGGTCCCAAAAGACACATTAAACGCAGCCTAATAATCCCATCATAATCTGACTGGAAGCTCATCATGTAAAGCACCTCAGTTGGAAAATAAAATGAAATAAAATATCTGATTGAGCTTGATTCAAATTAAGTTTATTTCCGACTGAAAAGACATGCATCTTAAATAATTTGTTAAATAGAACAACTTTTGCAGAGACACTGTGCCACATAAACACATTTTATTGAATTGATTGAAATCTGCCTATTAATGGTTATAGACTTTTCACAGTGTGCAGCATACAGACAAAAAGTGGGCACAAATCTTTATGATAGCTGGTGTCAATGGATACAAATGAACTGAAGATGTGTAGATTTTTTTTTTTTTAATGCAGCGTTAAAGAATTTTTCAAAATGCATAAACTTTTAAAGAATTTGATGCGACTTTGTTTTAATAAATAATACACTACTGGTTTGAGACTGCTTCCTGCTTGCTATCTATGAGATATTCATTTTGCTGGACTGTCAGGGATCTTGGTGTAGCTAGTCAGATCCACTCTGATAAAATCACAGGTAAGCATAGGGGTACTTCAAACAATTATCCATCCATGCAGAAGAGCTAGCTCTTGTAAAATCAAGCAACAGTTTTATGTTTAAGCAACAGGTAGAAATAGGCAAGGAAAGTTGTGGTGCAATATATAAATATGTTTCTTGCAACCTGGTCTCATAAAAATATGTACCTCACTGCACATTTTGTGCAACACCATTTGTATGTGCCTTACTTTCAAAGAGAAATGTCCACTGAGTGACTCTAAAATGCAGGTTCAATACGTGAATATATATTGATACTGATATACATTGATGTACCCGTGTCATTTCAATTTTCTTTTACACAGATTTGAACTGTTTTGTTGAGCTCTTCACCTCTCAAGTACATCTCTGTACTCTGTGAGCTGCCAAACAAACCTACTGTCTAGATAGGAAGCTGGATATGTGTGATGCTAATTTTCAAAAGCATCAGTTTTCAAATATACCAGCATATTAAAATTGTTTTGAAGTCATGATATTCTTCAAGTAATTGTGCAAAAATCATGCTTTATTAATCAAAACTCTGTAAATATGTGTGAGAAGGAATAAAAGGTGTCAGAGTTTTACTGCCTCTAGTATTCGTTCCTTTTGGAAACTAACATGTACTTGTTGGTACGTATTTCGTGTCTCGCTAAAAAGTGCACCAAGGTGCAGTTATGCCATGACACCAGGTAGGTTTCTTGACGATGGCATAAGATTTTTTTCCATAAGATATTAATTAATATCTAATAAAATAAAGCATGAATTATATTGAACTCTGAAAACATGAACCCAGAGTAAAGAGTCTGGAGACTTTTCTCATAATTTCAGTAGTTATTGCTGTGTGTGTGTGTGTGTGTGTGGTACTGAAAGAGAAATCCATGCTTCAGCCTGGCATCTGACTGGTGTCAAGATGGAGAGGAGGCGGCACTGGGAGAGATAAAGAATGACTGACACATACTGAGAAACCAGAGATAGAGGCAAGAGTGTGAGACGAAGAGAAGACACAGTCAAGAAAGAGATCGGTGGCACCGATCCGTAGACAGGACGGATGGATGGATGGATAGGAGGAAAGAACACGGTGTGTGTCTTGACAGGCTGGTCATACTGTTTTCTCACGTTACTTCCTTATGTAGAACGGACAGAAATGTGAAACTGAAGAGGGACAGATTCCCGACCGCAATGTGAAGCTGTCTAATAGTTATAACCAATACAGTAAATAATGCGTTGTTGAAACATTATACACCGAGCCCGTTAAGGGATGGGAACAAACCAATCAGTCTTCATGGAAGTCTAATGCTGTGGCCATGATACTCTCATAATCGATAGTTCCCGCCTGCTGGAGCTAAGTTTACCATTCGGATGGGGACGGACAGAGATAATAACCAAGACAAAGGGAGGTATCTTTTAGAGAGAGAGTCGAAGAAGCATAATAATGCATGATCAATCACCCTTTCTCCATTACAAAGCACAACTATTGATCGCCTCAGCATGTTTTTTCGTATTTATTGCATCGCAGTGATTGTTTACACGTTGCTTGGCAGTCATAACTTTGACCTTCACATTGTTGTAGAGCTGTTATTGCTGTCCTGCACTGCTTGAACCTAATTTACCGGTTTTGGCTCTAGTGTGTCTTTGAACGACTGCCAGTATGATATTGACTTGGGCTGTGTTGTCAAGCGGGACCGTAACCACCAAAGACATAAAGCCATAACCCCCTCAATATTCAGATTAGCGCTCGATCGATATGAGCTTTTTTTTGTTTGTTTTTTTCAGTGGCAGCTTGTTAAACTTTTATATTTGCTCTTTCATACTTGGTGGTTTTAATTTCTTTTTTTTTTTTTGCAAAGCTGGCATTTGTCTGAAATCTTGTTTATACTACTACTTCTTGTGAATAATGCATTGTTCTTTGTGAAAAAAGGATCTACTTCTTACAAAGCATTGCACTAAGAGGCACAATATGTAATGAATTAACAGTTTTTTCATCAAATTGTACATGCATTTTTTTTTTTCTCATTTAGATTTACATTTGTTATCGTCTAATGCTTGCTTAAAGACCTTTAGAAACTTCAGACCTCACTTTCCTGTTAAAAAAAAAGGAAAAATGTACTGGTAATTTTCTGCCAGGATATTATCCATTAATTTTACAGACATTTCCATTAACTCTATTACACAATGCAATGAAGTGCACAATTACAAATTCAGTTAAAACACCTGTGAAAAATCAATATGGAAAATTCATTAATTTTAATACAGCACTTTGTGCCCAATTTTTTTTTTTTTTTTTGCAGATTTTCTTCACAGTGTTATTTTTATTTGACTCTGGTGTGTATTTTGAGTAGCTGGCATATTTGTCAACATTTGTTTATTCTGCCAGGTCTCATTTACTGTCGACTACTAAAATGTATTGCATTTAGTTTTGTCTTGCACTAGGAAAGCCAAATCTCTCTTAAAATACCAGAGCTCAAAAATTGTCCAGTGGTAACCAAACATGCATTTTGTAATATACTGTTATTGACCAACATGTTTTTAGCATTTATTGCATTGCAATACAATATATCTGTAGCATATCCAAATTGAATATTAATTATGCCTATTTTTGCATTTTATCAACTTATCGTATCTGTTCAAATTTTTAAATTGTTCATCTTTAGTTTGTCTAGTGCATGGAAATCCTAACATTCAAAATGTGCTGTATCATTGGTGCTTGGCACTGCTTGGATGTGGCGGGACTTGCTATATTTGACTCTAGTGTGTATTTTGAGCGGCTGCCAGTGTGGTATTGACTGTAATTGTCAAGTTGTTTTTTTTTATCCTGTCAGATCTCAGTTTCAATCTACTGCTTTATGCTAAAAATGCGTTGTACTTATTTAGAGCAAAGCAGAAAACTATTCAGTGGCACATGGATGCTATACTCTTAGTTACTTGAGCATGTTTCTTTGCATTTATTGCATTGCATGAAAATCATAAGGTTGATCTTTAATGTAAAAACCTTTATTGTGAACTCTGCAGGCCTAACTTAGCTTGTTTGGCTGTAGAGTCAAATTGTTGTTTGGTTGCATTGTCAAAACTCTCTTCATTGACTGAAATCTAGTTGAAAGTTTGTCTGTTGCTTAATCTAAAGAATGCTTTATCATTTGTTTTGTCTGCTGCCAGACAAGCTTAAAAACGTTTCAGTGGAATGTCCGCACGTGTGTTTTGACATTAGCAGCTGTCAGTTAAAAATGCAATTGGTCTGCTTTTCTAGACATGTTCGGCGGGTCAAACTTATCAGGCCGTGTCTTGCTGCTCTCCTCTCTGGTGATTAAGACTTATGTAATGTTTTGTGTGTGGATGTGGAGTGGACTGAGAGCGTCTGTATACATGCGGCGACTGCGTGTGGGAACTTGCCAGAGGAACACTGAGTAAAAAATGACAGCAATGCAAAGCGACTTCCAAAAACCCCTAGCCTGCAGTTTCTCATGGCTTGTGTTATGACTGCTTTCCGACGCTCTGGAATCTCTAATAAGGGACATGGGGTGCTTTGCGAAGCTTGCTTTTTTAAAAGAATCGTTATGCATGAACATCAAAGACTCGTTTTCTCTCCCTCCCCTCGAAACACAACAAATGCGCATTTGCACACACATGCATGCTTTAAAACTTCACAGCTTTGAATTTCACCCCCACTACCACATTACCTACATTTTATAATTAGTGTCAGCTCCTAATTGGCCTCGCAGCGGTGGGTTGCATGTTAAGATCTGTAACAAAATATTCCACCTGCCCTGGCATGACCTAATTATCCAGAGCTCTTACAAACACATTTCGAAATTCAGAAAAAGTGTAATGTGCAGCTCTGCACTTCACTTAGAAAAATGTTGCTCATTACGAATTTACTGCAGTCTAATTTGGAAAACCATTGGCGGCGAGACAGAGACAAATTGTGGATTGACGAGTTTGTTTTCATGCTTGTGTGCAAAGGTGTTTGTGTTTTGACCCCGGGCCCCGCTGACCAGACTATGTAGCGGTTTGCATGCCATGCAGCGGGACAGCGCGTATAAATCAAAGTGAGCAATTGAATCTCTAAACAGCAGATGGGGAAAGAGGGATGCTGGGCTTTTCCCCAATTTATTTGGGTCAAATCGCTGGCCGTCTTTGGTCCCGTCTCTGTAGACCGCTGGAAGGTTATGAAACGCTCCTCAAATACATTTGAAGCGCCATGCCTTTTGCTTGCATTGCATGTGTGGAAAACAATTAACATCCAATCAGGATCCTGTCACTAGTTTTTATGCTACTAGAATGCTAATAACCGTAACCGGTCTTATTATTGCGTTATGTTGACATGTTAATATTTCTCTTGGACGCTGAAGATCTTTCCGTTTCTGCAGAAACCTTTCAAAAAACTCCATGTTTTGTCCTGCTTTATACTGCGTGACAGAAAGGAAAAGAACATTGACAGGACTTTTCTCTCTGAAGAGCTTCTAAACATTTAACACCACTAAAAGAGGGACAAGAAAACTGCACAACTCTGGCCCATTTTTTTCAGCCTTTCTTCTTCTGTCGCTCTCCAATGGAAAGTTCTTCCCCCGTAGCCGGTGCAGTTAATAACAAGGCGTCAAGCTGCACAAATAAGTAATTATATGTATGAGCCTCAATGTGAAAGGGACACAAATAGCCCTGTCAGAAATGTCCGCATCACAGAATGAATATGCTATGCAAATAGCCTCTGTCAGTAGTAGCAACAGCATGCAGACTCATTTATCGCCAGCGCATGTAGCAGGGGCTTTTTTCTAAGTCTAATAAAAAGATCAACAAAAACCGGAGCAGGCGTAACAAGCTAACTCCTTTGTAATTGGGATGACTTACAAAACTCTGATTTAATGAGGTTTTTAAATAAACATTTTATATTCATTTTAGTTTGACAATGGATGGCTGATGAAACTTTGCAAAGAGTCTTAACTTAGTAGTGAATTTATAATCGCAATATGGCCGCGTTCAAAAGTTTACATCCCCTTAGATTCTTAACACGGTTTTGTTACATGAATGATCCTGAATGAGTTAAATGTTTTTGTTTAGTGAGCGCTGTTTATGCATCCCTTGTTGGTCCTGAACAGTTGAACTGCCTGCTGTCAAGACACCCAGACCTAACTGTGAAGTTATCAACATCCATTTCATCCTGAAACACAACATTGTTTGCTTGGTCTGACATTGTTTGGGGTCCTAGATTATTATAGAAACGGGTTTGCTCATCCATGGGAATTTAGGTTGTGATTTAGGTAATGCAGTGTGTTCTCCATTGCCTCAGGCCCTGTGGGTTTCAGGCAGTCAGGGGCCACAGATACGTTTAATGAATGTCTGATACATGTCTCTCCCTAGCGGCAACCATGACTGCAAGAACAAATCTCAGAAAAAAAAAATTAGAAAAAACTGAGGGAACACTAGAAAGACTCTCAGGAAAAGTGATGCATTGTTTGTGTTTTTCTTCTGTCTTGGTACTTAAAGGAATTGACCGTCTTTTCCAGGCAATTAGAGCGGTGTGGTAAAGCTCTTGAGAGCAGTCAATAACAGATAGCGTGAATAACTGAGGGTCTTACGGCCATTGCGCAGCACTCCTTAATCAATTAGGCTCCACAAAGGCCCTTTGAATCAGCGACACAGTCATGATACTTGGCTTCTCCCCTTTGCTAACAAAGAACAATGTGGCTGTATTGAAAATCATTAAAGGGTAGAGATGTCTGATTGCTGTGGGTTCACTTACATACTGTCGCTTTGTGGGATTGCTTGCTTTTTGCCCTGTTTTTCTTTGCCCTCTCTGCTATCTCCAATTATATTATAACTCTATTAATTATATAAAGTATAATTGAAACAGGTATGTTTTAAATGCATTGTTTGAGCAAATGACACGCTCAGTCACACGTTGTGCTCCCAAACCAATCTGTGATTTAGATAATTGTTTCAGTCACACCATCGTTAAATAAAAAAAAAGTTACAAAAAACGATTGAACAACTGATTCAATGATACTGTTGTAAAGCCAATCTGCTAATTATTTTTCTAAACGAATCCAAGGTTTATGGTGAATCATTTAATAGAGTCAGTTACACTTTTGTAAAGACCTTGACGTCTTTGTTTTGCTTCTGAATGAATCCGTATTTATGAGTGAATCATTTGAGTAGTTGATTTAATGACAATCTTGGAAAATGGCTCCTGAATGAATCAATAAAAATCCATTGAACAACTGATTGGCACTCACTTCTTTCGAACCTGCACGAGTTTGTAGTTTAGAATGAATCATTTGAATAACTGATTCCGTAAAGTCAGTAAATTTGTTTCAGTCCTAAATTAAACCATCATCTGATTGAATAGTTCAATAAATGACTCATTCTGAAGATCAGTTAATTTGTGTTGTTTGTAATCAAATCATCTGAGTGACAATTCACTCATAAATACAGTAATTTATCACCACCTACAGGTGCATTGCAATGTTAAATACATCTTTGTTTAGTAATTGAAGCTTGAATCAGTCTAATTACTAGTGGATTATTAACATGATTGCATAGTACAAGTTACCTTTCAGTTTGAAAAAAATAGCATGCTGGAAAAAAATAGTGTTTTTTCTTGAGTTGCCACGCTGTTTTCTAAGTGGGTTCATTGTTCAAACAAAATCCTGCTTGAAACCCTGATGTGGTCTATTGGAGAAATGGCACATTCTTGGCTTAATAAAAACAGTGAGAAAATGTATTAAATTCCGTAATCAAATTCCATGAGCTGCTCTCTTGGCCCAGCACTCATGCCCTCTTTTCATAAACTGACCTTTCGGGTCACAGTGGAAAAAATGTAATTCTTCTAGGCAAGCATGAAAGATTTAGACTTCTAAAGCATTCTCCACAGTGGTTTTCTTGTTCATCTTACCTCACGGAAGAGTCTGTCCTTGAGCATGTTGAAAATCCTAGTTCTTGATTTTTGAATATTATATTTTCAGGTCAGGGAGTGGAGGATTACTGTAATTAAATCGGCAGTGCTTGCAGCTGGCTTGAATTGATGTTCCAGTGTGCTCATTGAGCACCTCAACAGTCCATTTATTTGCTTTGTGTGAACATGACGGACAATTAAAGAGCCTTAATTCTGAACTGATTAGGACCTGAAAAGGCCTGATTGGTGGTGAAAAGTGGTACCTGGTGATTCGTGTTAAATGGGTTTATTTTCTGCACAGATGCAGCAGTCTAGCCTCGGTGACAGTGTTTGACACAATCTCCTGACTGTGGCCGTGGTGGCTTTTTCTCTTACCTACTGTTTTCACCAAGAACATCTAGAATCTCACTTTGCTACCGAACACTTCAAATGTGCGTTGCTCAAAGAGATCTGAGTGATTTGAGTGTTGCACACTTGAGTAATTATTTTCTGAGAATTATAATTGAAATGAGCTATAAAAACATGTCCGCTGGTTAATTTCATTTTATGAAACGTGGATACATATTCTTATTTTTTCCACTATTTGCTAAAATTTAGTTTAATTTAACCTGATGTACTAAAACTTTAGTATTACAATAAAAGTAATCTTTTTAAAATACAAATATATATTTTAATGCTTTTATATAAATTTGAATATTAGTCCATTTGGTCTTGTCAGTTTTTTTCTTAATATGTCTCTCTCTCTCTCTCTCTCTCTCTCTCTCTATATATATATATATTAATTTAATATATTATAAAGCATAAATGGTGTAAATCTGAAATATCAGCATCATTCCAGTCTTCAGTGTCACATGGTCCTTCAAAAATCATTCTAATATGCTGATCTGCTGCTAAAGAAACATTTCTGATTATATCAATGTACAAACAGTTGTGGAAATACATTTTTTAGGGTTATTTGATGAATTTTAAATAACTGAATTCTTTATTTAAACAAATAACCAATTTATTAGAAATATAAACATTTTGTAACGTATGTAAGTTTCTCAGTTATTTATTTTAAATGATACTGGTATTATTTCTATTCTTAGTTTTTTACATTTTGTACATTGTGTTTCTATTTTGCCGTATCCAACCAGTATTATTCCAAAATATCATATATAATGATAAATATCTTTATCGACCGTACAGAGAGCTGCATTATTGTAGCCTGACATGGTGCGAGTGCTAAAGAACTGTAACTAAAGGGTTTTACTGTCATATTCGTCATCAGGAGCAGATATTAATTTAGCATATATCTCTATTAGCGTCTATTCTCGCAGATGACGCCACGAATCGCATGTGCACTTAGTGGCCCCACGAGAAGCAATAACAGTCTGTCAGACACAATCATCTGTCGAGCTATTAAGTTATACACATCTCCGCACTGTCAACAGAAATAAAGCATATGAATCGCTTTGCTGCCGCTCCTGGCTGTAAATGCGAACGCTTGATGATTTTGCCAGGAAACAACTAAGTGTGGGAAGTTGAGCATTGTTTGAAGCATTAACCTTCAAACTTGTCAATCTAGAGTTTTTAGAGCTTTTAAGTGACTCAGTTCTCGTCTGCACTCCCACCACAAGAGCATGAATGCATCTGTGGATGGAAAGGGCCATAACTGAAAAGCACTGCATTATTGTGGAAATGCAAAGCTGTTGCATTTGCCCAGAGAAAAAAACAAAAACAAAAAAAAAAAACATGTTTTCCTTCCTAGATTTAAAAGCAGTTAAATAAGTGAAATACTGTAAGGATAAAGCCTGCTGCGGTTGCAATCAAAAAAGCAACCTTGTATGGACAGCTTCATTAATGATTTCATCTATATTCAAAAGTTTGCTATCTATCTATATGCTTTGTGTGTAATAGCTGACATTTTTCTAAATTTTCTTGCGAGTTTCAGGTTTATATAAAACTTTCAGTCTCAGGTTTTCAGTGTTGTGTCAGACTTTTGGCGCCCACCGTTTATACATATGAAACAGCTGATGCCGTTTCAATAGAAAGAAGATTTCAGTATCAAGTGCGACAGCTAAAATGACAGCGACGGAGAGAGTCCAGACAAGAATAGATGGAAAACTACGATCTAGTATGAAAGAGCAAGATAGCAAGCGTGCATGTAGATCAGCGTGCTTCTCTCATCTAGATTCCCCCCAGGGAAGCACACAAGTGCTAGTATGCAGCCAGTGGACAAAACACAGCATGATAATGGCTTCAATCAGAATGCAGATTTGGGCTTTTGCTCACTCTGAGCTCTCAACCTTCCTCGGCTCGGCTGCCCCCCGTCGTTAGAGTAGCCTGTCGGCGCTGTCGCTTGTCTTCACGTCTGATGGGCGGTGTTTACCTGTCCAAACCATTCGCTCTCTGTAAGGTGCATGGGTACTGACAGCAGCACAACAGCAGACTATAGCTGCTACTCAGTCATTGGATGAGATTGTGGGGGAAAGAGGAAGAGAATGCCATCTTTATTTGTCACCACAGGGTCAGGGCTGATGGAAATGGTTTCCAAAAACTTCATATACCATGTTGAGCGAGAAACTTGAGATTAATGGGATAATTCACTTAAAATGTGAAATTCACTCACTCTTTACCCACCCAAGTTTGTTTTAATACAACAGTTCGTACTGACCACGAGTTAGAAACTCCAAAAGGATAATTGTTTTTATGTTATGGCTGGTAATGGTTAATGGGTCGAGATTTTGGAAGAAGTTAAAAAACTTGCATGTGTATATATTTAAGAAAAATATATTATATTTCTATATAAATAATTCATTTATATATTTATTTATTTATAATATAACCATATAAATGTATGTAAATATTTTTAAATATATGCTGTATGTATGGGAATTTATATATGTAAGTAATATGTATACATATACACTTTTATATATTTTATATATACACTGTAAAGCTTTCAGAGCTTTACAGATGTTGTGATTGTAAACTGTAGTTATACAGAAAAGAGTTGCATATATAACAGGGTCTAAAACAACATAAATGGCATGTTTTCTTTTAATTTTCTTTATTGGACACAGCATGCCACCACTATTCAGCATGAAAAAGTGTCAATTTGTAATAGATTACTGTGATTCATCAGTGCAACTCAAGCCAAGTTCTCGCCGCATCACTTCCACCTGGCACCTGTGCCTGATGGGTAATGTATTCCGTACGTCTAGCCTTCAAGCCCCGCTGCATTACAAACATAAAGATGATGGGAGTGGAGATTAATGGGTAACGCGGTGAGTTTCCATCATCCACGGCGTGTCAGGACAGCGCGCTAACCAACTGTTTAATACGATGCGTCGGGCTTGGAAATGCTCTTGGCTTGGAAACGCCTGCGCCTCGCCATGCGTCTGGCACATGGAAATGAGGTGAGCTTGTTAAGAGAGCAAAGCTCGGCTGAAAAGTTATCAGCGGCACACATCACTACTGCGACGGGCAATTCATCAAATGTTTAGCTAGGTTATTTGCCAGCTTGTCATGGCAACTTTGATGCAAGGCAGTTTCGTAACCTTGTGAATGAAGGGGCCGTTAAAACAAATCATTTGTACTCTCTTTGAATCCTCTATGAATTTTTCGCACTTCCTCAGCTAGGCCAACATATCCATCTGATGATTTAAAGCAGTAGTTTGACCAAAAGTATTCACACCTAGGCTATTCAAGATGTAGATGAGTTAGTTTCTATATCAGAACAGATTTGGAGAAGGTTTACATTACCTGCTCACAAATGCATCTGTAGCGAATGGGTGCCATCAGAATGAGAGTCTAAACAGCTGAAAACAACAACACAACAAATAATCCAAACCGCTCCAGTCCATCAGTTAAAATCTTGTGAAGGTAAGAACTGTCTTTTTGTAAGAAACAAATCCATCGTTAAGATGTTTTAACTTCAACCGCTGAGTCGTCTATACATAATTCTCCCATAAAAAAGTCATCTCATCTGAAGAAGGAGAGAAATATGCCAAAATGAATCTAAACAGTAAGTCTGTGGATTTTGATGTAAGAGGACAACAGAGGAAGTGGTTCATTGTGCTATATTTTTCTCATAAGCTTTTCGGGCTTTCATTCTGACAGCACTCATTCACTGTGATGTAAAGCTAAATTTCAAACCTGAAGAACGCTGAGGGTGAGTGCATTTTCAGCAAATTTTCGTTTCTGGGTGAACTACTGTACTTCTTTAAGGATGAACGACGATGTCTCCTTAGGCACAATCTGTATGATTGCGCTTTACGCTGACTTTGACCGTCATCCACAAGTTAATTTGATTGCTCTCGCTTGTGGCGGAGGTAGCGGAGCTCTGATTTGGAAAGATGTGATTCCTTTGTGTGTGTGCTTACGAAAGTGTGACTTCTTTCTCTTGTCTTCAGTGCATGAAATCCATTCTTTGAATTCCTAAATGCAAGTGGCACAGAAAGGAAAAGAGTGTGAACGTGTGTCCTGAATGCAGATAAAGACCTCTCACGGCTTTTCTCTGATGAGGATGGACTCGTTCTTTTCTCTTATCTTGCTAACTATGTCAAATGATTAGTGACTGCCTACATCAACACAGTAGCTCAGAGTAACAATCTGTCAGCACGTGTTGAGCAAACCCTCAGAGGTGTCAGAGGTATCACACAATCTGTGCTCACCTCAATCTCAAATGTCATCTCTCATGAACTTGATGTGCACATTGATGAAACAGAATAAGGGATAATGTATCTTTGCAGGCTAATATTCAGAAAGAACTTTGCATTTTAACACTTTGAGTTCCATCATCCTGAAGTCAGCAGGTTTTTAGAATGGGGTTTTTAGTTCAGTGCCTCAGATTCAACATTTACTAAATGTGAATATGGCAGTGTTTTATTCTAGTGGTTGTAGTATTGTGGTTGTTTGGAAATTAAATGTTTGGTGAGTGGTGCTAAATGGATAATACTCTATTACATTAGGAAATAATGTACTGCATACAGAACATTAAATCCTACCCTAAACTTAACTGTGTTAACAAAAACTAACATGAGATAAAAATTATTGTAAATAAGCGCAAAGATGCACCGGGTGAGCTTCCAAGCAAGTTTACTATGTCAGAAAAGCCATATATACTGTATATATATTAATATATGTTAATATTAATATATATTATATATTAATAATGCATTACTATAAATTATTTTAAGGTAATAACAAAGCATTGTGCTAGAAACAGGATGAAAATAAGTCTTTATTAATCAAAATTCTGCCTTATAATCATAACTAAAGAGAATGGTATTAATAGGAGTGTAAACATGTTGAACCAATGAGCCAATCTTGTCTTTTCTGTATAGCAACAGTTCATAGTGACAACATTTAGCTTTTTTCCTTTTTTTGTTCCACAGAAGAAAAAAAAAACATGGTTTTTAAATGACATGAAGGTGAATAAATGATGATAAGATTATCTCTCTTTTTTTTGCTGTGCCTTTAAATACAATCTTTAAAGCTGGATTATGTTGTTGTATCTGAGTGCAGTAAAGCTGTTGTGATTTGTTGGGTTGTCATTGGTATACAAGGCAGGATTTTCACTTATCTGAAGCCAATACTCCAGTCTCTCGCTCTCTTTCTCTCTGTCTTTTTTAATTAAGCTTTTGCGATGCTTGTGGCATTCTGGCAGATCTCTGATGTGCTTAGTGGTTTGTGTTCCTGTGTTGTGTGTGTCAAATGTGTTTAATGCGCACATTATATTTATCATGCATTAAGCGTGTTTGTTATTTTTCGCTTAATCTTAACAATGATTTAAATCTTTGTAACGTGAGAATAATTGGCCTGCGTGTCTTCCTCCCAGGAGGTTTTGGAGACAAACCACCCGTGCAACTTCCCTGGAATTATTTCATCATTAACTCAAGTGTTCTTACTGAACCTGAACCCGAAACGTACTGACCCCTCATGGAATATAAGCAGTGCTTAATTTGCAAATGATGAGCTTCCAGAATAATCTTGGCAGTATGAGACAGTCTATCATCTATCTATCTATCTATCTATCTATCTATCTATCTATCTATCTATCTATCTATCTATCTATCTATCTATC
>JAUMHP010000052.1:5914622-5927279 GCA_032361065.1 Enteromius trimaculatus | reverse complement strand
AACACTTCCGGTGGCTTCACTGCCTGACGGCAGTTTAGAACGCAATGAGCGATCCAGTCATTATATATAGATCAGTGCTCTAAACCCAGATCAGTGGCTAAACCACTGCTTCTTGTCGCTTATCGTTCTGCCAAACTATCCAGTTCCATGGTTGCAACAAAGTGGTTGCTGAGCAACACACAGACATAAACAAAAGGTGCATGTTTGTAGAGTAGCTTGGAACACAGCCCGACCAATCAGAATCGAGGACTGTAACTCTGTTTTATCATTTGTGTTTTTGGCAGGAATCTTGAGATAGGATCACTTGAAGTGAAAAAAAGTGTAATTCAAAAACATAAAAGCGCAACTGGACAGTTGCAAAATTGTGAAGATTCATCCCAGTTATAAAGGCTGCCACACATTACTAATTGTGTTCTACTGTCGTTCATTCAAGCAAACTGAGGGTGAACATAAAAAAGCAAATCGGCAATTAAATTCAGGGGAATAATGGCTGATATGCAGATCACCACCTGTTGGTTTTGGTATTAGAAGGGAAGCAATGGATTTGCTGGCAGCCATCCTGCTGAGCGCTGGGATAGCAGATGAGATGACATGAGGAATTAAAAACACTTTTGTCACCGGGTTATAACACGGCGCTGATGTCTTTCTGCTCACCAGTCGACCGCATCAGCGCTTATCTCCCATCACGACCTGTACCAGCCCAGCCTGTTGAGGAAGAATCTGAAACATGTGTGTTTGAGAGATTTACCACATGCTTGCAGGATTCGTAACACATACAGTACAAGTAGTGCACAATTGCTCAATTAGCTCCAAAACCAGCTGCGACATGCTGGTTAAATCAACGATGCTGCAGGTGCGTCGGTGGTTAGAGAACGTTTGCTGCTTCTTCTCTGTGTTGGGGAATAGTTAACTTAAGCCATGCAACTGAGGTATAATTTTTTAATAGATTACTAGCTTTGGGTGATAATCAAACGTGTTGTTATGTAATCAAGGTGCTGCTTTTTGTGCAGCGGCTGGTAATTGTTGTTTTATTTGCACTGTGGTGAGTAAAAAAAAGCAAAAGGATTCTGAACAGATGAGGGAAGTAGCATTTCACGGCTCATACATGTAGAGGTGAATTGTTTCATCCATTTGAGATCAAATGATAAAAATGTCTGGTAAGAAATTTAAGTGTCCAATAAAGTTAGACGTTTACCAGCCGTTGTGTCTGAAAAGTTAATTTCCCACCTCGCGTGTAATGTCTTTTTCGTGTATGGCATTGGGAAATATGATTCACGGCATTCATTTGGTTTGTTCAGACAGTTCATTTTAATCATGCTGAAAAAAGCTACACAAATTTATTTCTGTTTAATCAAAATAACTTGCTATTCTTTTTTTTTTTCTTTTTAATAAAATGTGAATTTTTAGTAACGAATAAGCTTTTATTGTTATATTTTAGTTTTAGTTTTAGTAACTTTGTAATGTGTCATTTGAATTTTTTTAATTTTTAATTTTTATTTTATAGTTTTACTAACTTAAGTTTTTATAACAGATTTTAGTATAAATACAGTTTTCATATATTTTTATATTTTTTACAACTTTTTCTATTTAACGTTTTAGTGATTTTGTGTCATTTTTGGTCATTTTTAAAAAAGATTATTTTTAGTTTAATTTTATTTATAGTCAAATAAAGCTAAAACATAGCTAAAAATAATATGTTTCTTGAATATTAATTTATTTTTCTTTTCTATTTAATTTTAGTTTTATTTTTGTTGTGTGTGTGTATATATATATATATATATATATATATATATATACATAATGTTTTATACTACTACTAACACTTTAGTTAAGTTTAGTTTTAGTTAACAACATTGATAAACAAATGTTTTTAAGGCATTAGTTGTTGTTAGATGGTCTTTTCAATGCAGTTTCTGACCATAAACTAGCAAAAAGATTTGCAGAAATTACACACTTCATCTGTAAGGTATTCAAACTGCTAACTTAGTAGCTGGTCCAGTAGCTTGTTTCCAAGTAGCTTTGCCATCTACCAGATGAACATGAACCAACAGATCAACCATCAGTTCATCCCAGCAATCTTATCTCCCCTCGCCTTTGAGAACGACCTCCACGTTATGAGGTTTTCTAAAGTGAAGTGCTCAGTCCATGGGTGACCTCCATGAGCTCCGTCGCTCTCAGGTCAGAGGTGCGGTGCTGTGTTAGCAGTAAAAACTCTCCTGTACGTGTCACCGACCGCCTCCGTCAGCACAGCAGCACGCCTCAGTCTCAGCTGGATTACAGCGTCCTGGAGAGAGCCGGCTGTAAAAATAGCTGTTTCAACACCAGCTCTTTCTGAAAGCTCAGATTCCCCCTGGCCTCCGGAGAGCAGCTATAACCTTCACCGTCTTCCGCTCTCTTCCCGTTAGCACACACACCGCTCTCATTGAATTAATCATCACCGCTCATCACTCTAGAGGCCGTCGCACCTTTCGATTATCAGCAACGTACAGCCCATCTTCTCTCAGGAAACGCTGCTGAATCAAGGAGTTTCAGGCTAGTATTTTTTTCCCGCTGACCTATGCATGGGTCTTGCAAGCCGTTAAGTTAAAAGAGCATCAGATCTTGGCAAGATATTAATGTAAACAGCCATTTATGCCTGAAGTGAATGTAAACAGACTGGCTGAAACATGTCATAATTGATCTCTACTGCAGGTCTTGTGGTGCAACTTCTGCTTAATAGACCTTCTGCTCTATGTGATGTGATTAATAATAATCAAACAGCAGAACTGATGAGAAAAAAAAGATAGATTCGCTTACTGCTCTCAACTGGATAACTTTAAAAGCTTTAATCACCCTCTACACATCAAGTGCTCAAGTCTCTTTGTTCTTTTGTTTGTCATTTGTTGCTTTGTTCTTACTTTTATTGCTGATGGTTTACTTGTCTGTTTGTGAAGCTTTTCAGTTAATTAAAAACACTTTAAAGCTATGCTATTGTTATCATTTATTATTTATTTGTTGGCTAGTTTAGTTTAGTTTGCATTGATAATACTAACACAAAAACATTTTAAAATAGCAACATTTATGTGTTTGCCAGATGCTTTTGTTCAAAGTAGTTTACACTACTCAAAGTAAACTTCTGACATTTTATTTAATGAATCAAACCCATGACTTTTACATTGCTGCCCGGGCTACAGAAATGCAAAATAACTTAAAAGAATAAAAAAGAAAAACATTTTCAGTTTAAGTCTATGGATTTGCCTGATTAGTGACTTACATTGCATTAATCAAAGCATATTACGTTGTGCATATCATATCATTTATATAAGTTCGTGCATTCCCTGATTCAGAAGTGTTATTCTATTTGAGCTATATCAACATAAACGGACTACATAATTTGTTTTTTGGGGGCAAAAAATAATTCACATTTGATAGATTCACCTTTATGCATTTGACAGATGCTTTGATTCAATGTGAATTACACTGCATTCAAATGTAGGTGGATGTATCATGATTATCATTAAAAAGAGTAAACTAAATTGATTTTAATCTTTAAAGCAATACAATGCATCTGTCAAAAGAGATGTTCAGAGCAACTTATATTGCATTCAAAGTAAACATTTTATATCTGTTCGTGCATTTCATAAATCAAACCGGTGACTTTTTTCATTGCTGCAGTGTTGTGAAAAAGACTAAACTTTTATATAAATCCATGCACCTTTGTCTTCTGCACTGCTATAGAGCTACAGGAACATAATGAATAATTATGTACTTAACTGTTTTTGTAAGCATTCAAACTGGCCTCCATCAGTCAGATGATATATTTTATGTCAAACATGCACGTCTTCATGTGGCATATTGAATATATGCAAATGTGAACTGCTCATTGATATTTTGGTCCTTTTCGCTATTTTTCTAGTTAAAACGGGCTACTTTTATGATGGGTCTTTTTCATGTTATGCCGCTGGTCACTGTCATTGTATGCAAAAGAAGCTACTTCAACATTCTGTTAAACTAGCGGAGAAAATCAGACGTGAGGGCAAGTAAATGATGGCAAAATGTCACTTCTTGTGTGAGTTATTACTTGAAGGTGTCACGTCAGCAGCTTTCTCTGCCGCCGAAGCTTCCCGAAGCGACTCATTTTTATGTGTCTGAGAGTCTGTTTGACCCAGCAGGCTGATGAAAATGGCTTTTAATCTGCTCCGCAGTAGTCAGTAGTCCCAGGACTTTTATAGGCTACGGTAATTGCATTTATATATTAAAAACTTGTGGTTCATGTTTCCAGCGAGTATGTTTCTTACATCATCGCAGCGACTGCTCTCAAAAATGCTCTGGATTATAAAACCCAACATCGCAGTGAAATAAATGAGGAGTTTTCCTATCAGATGTTCCTGCTGAAGTTCATCCACAGTGTTTTCCTGGAGTGCAACTGGAGCCCACCGAGCTCTTAAAGTTTCCTTTAACTGCTGTTCTGGGTCAATCCTGTTTGCTCCCGTAAAAGTCAGCCAGTATGTTTGAAACATATTTCAGTGTAATGAAAGGGAACAGGAAAACCTTCCATCCTTTTGTGTGCATTACTTTCCCTGATCAGTACGACTCATGTTCCTGTACAGGAGATATTTTGCTATACCATGTACAACATATCATATACAGTATATATATATATATATATATATATATATATGTTGTACATGGTATAGCAAAATATTTATTTGCAAAAATAGTAAATGCAATTTATTTTGGATGTGATTGATTGATCGTTTGACAGCACTAATATTATATATATATATATATATATATATATATGTATGCATGTGTGAAAAATATTATTACAGTATTTTGTAATGTAATTTATTCCTGGGATGCAAAGCTGATTATCAGCATCACTACTCTTCAGTGTCACATGATCCTTCAGAAATCAGTCTAATATGCTGATTTAATAAACATATATTATAAAAACAGATATGCAAATATCATCTTAATGACAAACTCAATTACAAAATTGCGGGAAATTAGGAAAGTAGGCGGGAGTTAGACTTCATTGTTCAGTGATATGGAACTAAAGCCCTGCTCATCTGCAATTGTGTCTTGTTGTCACATTGATATATGCAACTAATTACTTTTAATTTGATTAATTAATCTTCATACAATGTAATCAATTCTATTAAAAAGTTGAATTGACATCCCTAATACAGATCGCTTTTCTCCACTGAGTTTCCAGCTATATTATGACTGTAACTGCAAAAGAAACCCTGAGATGGTAGACTTTTTGTTGCGTGTGAGTTCCTTTGCTCTGTGCTGATAGGACCGGGTCAACATGAAGGACAGGGGTGGAAGTGTGTTATCTGCGAGGGCCACGGAGGCCAACAGTCTCTGTAAGAAGATAGACAGCCCAGAAAGAGATATTTGACTCAGACGCAGATAGCATTGGGAGGTAAATCCGGGAGGCGAGGTCTGGATTGAAGCAAAGCTAGTCTTCACTAGGGTGATGTAATGTTTTGGAATAGACTTTGTCTGTGTTGGGGATTTGTAAAGAAGTCTGAGAGGGCATGCAGGAGTGGCAACAGAGCAACGTGAAAAGAAACTCAATTTGTACGCTTTCTGGAGAAGATGTGAGGTGAGCTTTATTGTGCCGTCGCTCATCGCTTTGATGCTTGAGTGTTGTGGGTCATTGCTAAGGTTTTTTCAGTGATTGCTAGTTGAGACCACGTCCAAATCTCTGTTATTCTGCTGTCTAGACTGGGTGCTTCCTTTAGGATTGTTTTGTTTTCTTTTGCGTGTGTAACATTGTGTGAAACAAAAAGTAGCATATTTGTTCAAAACAAATCCATATTTAAGATGTTTAAATTTTAAACCGTTCCTTCTGGTCCTTCTTGTTTCCATGCTGTTCATGCAGCTTTTTACTTCTCAAGATGTTAACTGCTGGATGTAAGTTAACTGAGTGGTGTGGGAATTGGGAATCGTGATGTTTTTTTGGACGCTTATTCTGACAGCACCTATTCACCCATTCACTGGAGAGGAAGTGATGTAAAGCTAAAGGACTATAATCTACTGTAATTATATACTGTATGTACTTTAACTGAAATATACAGCCACTAATAGATACATTATAATAATACGAAAACACATAAATGTGTATAGCGGACGTTTTCTTTCCACTAATCTGAAAGAAGGCAAGTAACGGAAGCAAAATAGCCCAAAATCTTCAAACTAACTTAAAAGCTATGGTTTTGCTTGTAGAGTCTGACAAAATGCATAATTCCAGGTTACACAATCGATCATGTATGTAGCACAAAAGGTGATAGATGAGTTGAATTTACTTTGTTTAAGTGGTTTGGTTAGATTGCTAACTATAGGTATGAGCAAGATTAATCATGATGCTTGATATAGCAACGCTGCTAATTATTTGCGCAGTATTATCTTCAGATGGTCATTCTGCATACATTACATCACTGGGCAGCTGGCTAAATCCAAAGATAGATATGTGTGCTCGCATGCAACATCCAGACAGCCGGTCCACTGCTAACACACACATAGGCAGAAGATTAGAATGTGCTTAAATGAAGAGAAAATTGCGGTGCTCAGTAATGCACATTTATGTTAAAAATGCATGCAGAGCTGTGATGAAAGATGCATGTCACCTTTGAGCGGCTCAGCAGGCTTCAGCCTCGTAGATCTTGTGGTATTTGGCTCAGGGGAATCGACGTGCGTTAGAAAACCCAATAAGGGGATTTTTTTGCCTGTCAATTTTCACCGAATTCCATCAAGCCAGGCACAAAGTCAGTGTGCTGAAAGAGAGCAGTCTGCTGTCTGCTGACTTTTACACTTTAACTGCAGGGAAAAGAGAAGGTGCTGCTATTTTTGTGTGAACTACACCACGACATCCATTTACCCCCAAAACAAATTTTCTCTCGGCGTGCTGCAAATCTAAATGCGATTTTGAAATGGCAGTTTTTACAGTGTAAGATGGATTTGCAAACTCAAAAATGCAAAGTCAGATGGTTTTAAACAGTGTAAGCAATATATGGTCGTTCACAGGGTACTGTATGCGCGCTGTGTAAATCTACGCTGCTCTTCAAAAGTTTGGGGTTAGAAAGATTTCCGAAAGATGTGTGAACTTTGTTGTGTTCAGAATTTGCAAAATTGATATACTAAGTGAGTACACCATGAATATGTTTTCCAAACCGTGTTTTTGGATTGTCTTGAATCACTCATCACAATTTAGAACGAATTGGGCAGGTAATGCTACAAAGTAGTCTTCGACCTGCATGATTTGCCACAGACATAAACAGAGCAGGGTTGCCAGGTTTTTTCAGCAAAACCCTCCCAATTGCTACTCAAAACTAAACTAGCCCAGTTGCTTTTCAGGGGGGAGTCCCATTAAAACTTGCATTCAGGTGGGGTAAAATACATGTTTTTGATGGGGTTTCCCCTAAAAATAGATATCCAGAGGATAAATATAACATTATTGGGGTTGGACATGAAAAGCTTCCCGTGAACAAGCATGAAAAGTAGCCGATTCCGCTGGAAAACCGCAGACTTGACAACACCTGACACCTGACAAGTAGCCTACTTGTTCTCATGGCATAAATGCACCTTGGTTCCCTTTTTTTTTTTAAGCAAGACGCAAGATACGTACCAACAAGTACCTATCATTGCATTTTTTAAAAGAAATGAACACTAGAGGCAGTAAAACCCTGACACTTTTATTTATTTTCTCACAAACTTAGTTTTAAATAATATGGCGTGATTTTATTATAATTACTAGAGGAATATAATGTTATGAATTTGAAAACAATATTAATGCTTGTAATGCATGCTTCATCTTTTGTTTGTATTGTTTTGTCAATAATAACTCCTCATTTTTTGCAGGTATCATGTGAAGTATGTCTCATTGGCTCTTGAAGGGAGAGGCTGTGTGTTCGACCCACCTGTTGTGCCAGGCCGACATCTGATAGCAGAACGCATGACCACGTGGATCACTGAAGAATCAAATAAAGTCTCACTCCATCCAACACAGACTCCAGTTTTCATTTTTTACTGTTATTGCCACAGAGTCGTCGCAGGCATTGTTGTGAGCCACTTTATATTTCCTGCTGCGCTATCAGATGCACTCTAATCTTAAACAGATAGTGCACCCCCAACTTCCTTCATCTGCTCACCCTCTTGTTGCAAAAACACATTTGACTTTTTTTTCCTTTTTACAGTGCAACACAAAAGTAAAAAGTGTCTAGACTGTTTCTTTTCTGGATGATGGTCTGTCAAACTAAAAATTTTAAAAAGCAAAAACAAACACAAAAGCACCATATCCATATGCCATATACTAAGTCATGAGATTGCTTGATCGTTGTTTGTTTTTTCGTGTTGCATGTAAGAAAAAAAAAAAAAGACACGAGTCTGGTATTTGGCTGGTTATCAAGTCCAATTGATCGTCATCTTGGTGGTTTATTCACTCTTGCATGTGCAGCAGTAAAATATTGTCACTTGCACTGCATTATGAATAAACCAGACAAACAATCTTTGCAATCTTCCCACAATCCTTTGCGCAGACCCAGATGGGAACGGATTGCGGTGCCAATGTGATGAGAAGCTGGCAGTTGCAGACCGTTATTGCTCAATATATAACAAAGACAGCAATGGATTCGCATGCTGCACGGAGCAGATGCATAACAGCGCAGGCTTGACACGTCGGACAGGTCATGATGCAACTGTTACTTTGGGACAAGGAAGCCATCATGCCTCGGGCAGATTGGCAGTGCTAATAACCATCACAACACGATAATGCCAATGCAGAACATCAACAAAAACAGCTCTTATGTGCAAGAAAACATTTAAAATGACACGGGTCGGTCAAAGGAAGCATTGTAATGTCTCTTTCCTCTTTGTGTAATTGGTCCGTGAAGCGTAGCTGGAGTCTGCACACCCTGAAACTATATGTGTTATGTAACTTTTTATGTAACTGCGTTTAAACAAGCACACCGTTATTAGCGAGGTAGTACCTGAGCCCTTAGTCCCTCAGAGCCTTTGATCCTTTACGGAGGTTCAAGTCGAATTGCTGGCAGTCTTGTAATCTCTTTGAAGATAACCACGTAACCTTCAGATCTAGCACGTTTCACAGAAATGCAAAACCGGGGGTCCGACACGTTCAGATTCTGGAAAACTGACAAAATCGCTGGCCGGTTTCTATGGCAACTTCACACACGCTCAATGACATGTTTGGTCATGGCACCATACGTGCCCAGAATAAATAAGGTCTTTTTAAAAAAAAATTTCAATGGAATACTCCGATTACAACTCCGTATGCATTGGGACAGGTCGATTTGCCTTGAAAATATGAATAATTCACTCTGAACGTCTGTTTGGCTGACCAGTGGCAGAAATGTAAAAGCAGTAATTATTTTGGCAATTACGCTTGGTCGACACAGAAATGACACCCTTCAGCTTTAGCTGTAAATGAAGTAATTGTGTGCTGCTTGTGTTTTTGTGTTGCAGGTGAGGTGCCTTTTAAACTCTGGACCAAACCAACAGTGCTGAAAATGAAGATCTGTGTTGCTTTTGTTGTAGTAGCTGTTCTTCACATCGCTCAGGCTGGTGAGTTTCTGGCTCTCTTGCTCTCATGAATCAGTTTACCACAAAGTGTTTTAGGTTCATGACTTTTTGCATAAGATAAATAAATAAATATAAACGGATTAATAAATATAATACGTAATGAATAAAATAAAGTAGAAAAATAAAATAATAAATTAGAATTTTAAATAAAATAAAATAAGCATCATACATATATAAAATAATAAAATGTATATTAAAATAAAATAAATAAAAAATCTGAAATAAAGTTAAAATTGTATCTTTAAACTGCAATGTTTCATGTGAAAATTTGAAGTATACTTAAAACATAAAATATAACAAAGTACACAATTAAACATTTTTATGACAAAAACATATTTTGTATCTTATCAATAAAATAAAATAAACATATTTATAATGCCTGAAATTATTAATAAAATTATTAAACAAAACAAAACATGAAATAAAAACTGAATATAAAAAAGGATTCCTTTTCTATCTTTAAATTAGGAGAGTTTTTCTTCTTGAAAAGTACAGTATGAAGTATACTTTCAAATCCTTGATTTTCTGACATATCAACATAAGCATTAACCTAACCTTGTGTATTATAGCCTATATTGTAATATTATTAGTTGCCCTTACTGTCTGTCATCCCTCTGTTATCTGCTGTCACTTCACAGGCTGAACTGTGACACTGCCTGATGTACAGTATCAGAGATAAACTAGCATGTGGCCGTCCAAAATATACCGATATCCTTTCAGTCTCATTTTAATCCGGCCGACAGAGAGAGACCGCATGACTAAGAGTCTTGTTACAGAAGAAGGGTCTTGGATTTAGTTTGCCAAACCCACAGAAGCCTTTTGAGAATTTTTTTCCACTGTGTTTCATTCTAATCCAGCAAACTCTGTTTTAAGCCAAAACCCAACAGCACAATCTGTATCTTTACAGGCCTGTAAATGTAGAGCATTTCTGCTCCTTTCAACTTTGCTCAGTAAAGTAGCTTTACTGTAATTTAACAAACCAACATTGCTTTTAAACCTTGGAGTTGGAAATGTGATTTGCAATGCAATGCAATGCAAAAAAAAAAAAAAAAAATGTAGCACAGCCTTCCACATTAAAAGTCAAAAGTACAGTGGATGGATGGTCATAATAGTTGCATGATTCAACTGCTCGATGTGAAACATGTTTTATGTGCATTTAGATCACTCTTTTGGGTCTGTGGTATTTCCAGAAATGTCTTTGAGAGAGTGGATTCCTGTGGGAAAATCTGCATTTGAACAGCTTTTTTGTTGACGACACAAAGCGTGATGGCTTTTCACAATTTTGTTTTGCAGCATGGATTCTGCGTATTGTAAAGGCTGGTGGTGAGATTAATGTATCACTTCTGAACAGCTAGTTAGTGGTCACATGAAAGCGTTTGTTTGAAATGACAGGCTGCTGTGTTTTCTTTGATTGTGTCGTTCTCTGAGAGCTGAGCTCAGGATAAATGGGGTAATTTATTAAAGGCATGCTTTATCAAATAGTGGCTTTGTTGTTCTTTCATTGCCTCTCTCTCTCTCTCTCTCTCTCTCTCTCTCTCTATATATATATATTTATATACTGTATAAAGAAATAATTTTAGATTTTGCAAAATAGGCTTTTACTTAAGTATTCACATTGTGAAACCGATATTTTTTTAAGTGTGTGTGTGGTTTTTAAACCTAGTAAATGCCTATGTAAACAACTTTGTGACAAAAGTGAGAGAAATGCTGTTAATAAGTACTTCTAAATGAATTGATTACACAATATAGTATTGTTGAGCGTACATTTGAGTGTTGTGCGTGCAACACTTAGATTAGTTTCTTTCTTCATCTGAACAGATTTGGTGAATGGGTTGAGTCCAAACAGCTGATAAAAACATCACAATAGTCCAACAATAGTCTTTTTAAGAAACAAAACCATCAGATGAGATTACTGTTTCACTGGAGAAAACAATATTACACAGTGCGTAAACACAGTTTAAAAACATGTTAAAGGAATAGTTCACCCAACATATTTTACGCACCCTGATGCCATCCTAGGTGCTTCCAAGCTTGGTAATGTTGGTGGATACTGCCCATTATTCTGAAGCACCATAAATATATCCACAAGTACTGCGACATAAAACTAACCTATATGCCATCAGAAGCACATCGATGGGTTTCTGTAACAAAAATATGTGCATTACTTCCATACTGACTTCCATTTATTCCACTATAGGGGCAGGTTCTGGCTTCTGGTCAGCCAAGAAGCTGGAACTTGGCACTCTCGCAGAAAAAATGGAAGTCGGTAATAATGGCCACTACCAGCATTAACAAGCTTGGAAGAGCCAGGATAAATAAGTAAAAATAATTAAAAAAAAAAAACTCTGACTGTTTTTGTCTGAAAGAAGAAAGTCATATACACCTATGATAACTTGGGGGTGAGTAGTAGTTTATGATGTAATTTAATTGTTTGGGTTAACTATATCTTTAACAATGCATTTATTTCTTACAAAAAAGCAGCTTTTGTCTTCACAAGACATTAACTGATGGACTGGAGTACTTGTGGATTATTGTGATGTTTGTATCAGCTGTTTGGAATCTCATTCTGATGGCACCCATTCACTGCAGAGCAACCACTGGTGACAGAGTGATGCAATGCTAAATTTTTCCAAACCTGTTCTGATAAACAAACCAACTCATCGACATCTTGGATGGCCTGAGGGAGAGTATAGATTAAAATTTTTAGGTGAACTATTCCTTTTTATTTTTTGATGAAATATTCCTTTATTCCTTTCTTGCATGTTTTGATTAATAAAATAAAAGACCAATACATGATTGTGTGTTAAATACCTTAACTAATAAGAGACACTGCTGTTATATGACCCTCCGTGTCAGCTGTCCACCCGAAGCAATGTTACATGGAAATAAGTAGCTATTGTAAATCCTGATAATGAACTTTATAATTGGTCTGATGCAAATCTCTCCCTCCCAGTAATTGACTGTATCCTCCCAAACATCTTCACAATGTGCTAGATTCATCATTTTTTAATTGCAACTTGGGCTAGTACTCCCGTAGGTCAAAAAAAAAAAAAAAAAAAAAAAAAAAAAAAG
>JAUMHP010000052.1:5892215-5902736 GCA_032361065.1 Enteromius trimaculatus | reverse complement strand
GGACACCCAGCACCTAATTTCCAGTTCAGTTTTAAACACATGTTAGATTGTGTAAGGACTTATAGTGTGTGTGTGTGTGTGTGTGCATCTGGAGCGATCTGTCCGCGGAGCTCATCTAGGTGTTCTGGTCTCCAGTGAAGATCATCTCTTTGTGCTGATACACCATCTGAAATTCATATAGGTTTCATAGTGTAGAAACCAGATTAAAAACAGAATAAAGCTAAATCTATTTACAACACCTTAGCGACCACCTATCAATGAAAATTGTTTATGTATTTGTCATGTTCCAACAAGATGTAAGAAGTGTGTAAACAGCATACAGAGTTAAAGAAGCATTTCAGATACAATGAGTTTTGGGAGCTCAGCCAGCCTCTTGATAGAAAGAGAGAGAGAGAGAAAGCTGTGTAGTGAGATGTGAAAAGAGGAGGAAGGTAAAGTTGGTGAGAGGTGAGAGGGAACGCTCTGTGCTATTTACACAAGCACTGACAGCTACAATAGAGCTTCCTTCTGCCAGTCCGAATTACACACCCACACACACATTTGTTTCTGTGAATTGTGGGGATTTCTTGTAGACTATTTCTTTTAAATTGACCAAAAAATATGTTGCATGCCTTATCCCTAAAACTAGCCTTTACAGAAAGCCTGTTCGCGTGTTACCCTTTCAGATAAACATCATTTAATATATATACTGTACATGAGGGGAAAAAAAATTATATACTGCCCTTTAAAAGTTTGGAAACACCCCAGGCAAAGTATACTGTATTAAAGTAACTTGACATTATCATTTAAGACCAGCAATAATGATTTTCATTTTGATTAGTAATGGCAATATATGAGTGACAAAAAACCTCACACCCCCAACAAACACACACACACACACACACATATATATATTTGCACAGAGATGTGCAGCAACTACAAAAGTCACCAAGGTACTTCTTGCACACACACACACATAGTAACAGAATGAGACAGTTGAAGTGGACACAGGTTTAGCTAAGTGCACAGAGTGTACGAAAACTGATAATGTTCACACACACACACACAGAGCGAGAGACACTGGGAGTTCATGAACTGTTCTTAGAAAAGCTCACTCAGCATTCTGTTCTAGAACGCTCTCAGCATGACTGAGATACACATCATTACAACCTGTGCTGTTTCACACATCACTTGTTTTCCTTTTGGTATAATTTTTCATGTTAAAGTGATGTGAGCAATTTTTTATGATAAAACACTTTGTCCTCTATACCAATTTAATGGCTTTCAAAACTGCAGGCCTCCATATACTCCATAGCCAAATGACAACATGGAAGTAAAGAAACTTTGGCTTTGACTTTACAGTAAGGTGTTATTTGTTAACATTAGTTAATGTATAAACTGACATGAACAAACTATGAACAATGCATTTATTAAACTAGTTACTTAACAAAAATATAGTTGTTCATTGTTTATTCATGTTAGTTCACAGTGCTAATGTTAAAAAAAACACAACTTTATTATATACCTTAAATGCTAAAATTAACTTTAATTAAGATTAATAAATGTATCTGTATACTATATACTATATATAAAGTACTGTTCATTCTTAGTTCATATTTACTAATACTGCTAACCAATGTTAACTAATGACCCGTATTGTAAAGTGTTTTTTGGAAATAGGCTCATTCTCCAACCACCCCAAAGTTAATAAGTTGAGTTTTACAGCTTTGAAATCTATTTAGCCGATCTCCGGGTCTGGCGATAGCACTTTTAGCATAGCTTAGCATAGATCATTGAATCGAATTAGACCAGTAGCATCGCGTTCAAGAATTAAGAATTTAAATGAGTATTTTTTTTTCCTATTTAAAACTTCACTCTTCTATAGTTAAATCATGTACTAAGACTGATTTTCTAAGAGTGATTTTCTAGGCTGATATGATTAGGTTAATGATCATGATATGATAACTATACTCCCATTTCGACGTAATAATCAAGGAAGTTTGCTGTCATACCATGGCCACAGCAGGCTCAGTGTAGTGCCTGAAAACAGCCAGACCCTCTATGCTTGCACATGGAGCGAGTCTTGCAAGCTGGAAACTATTTTCCAGTCTTCATTAAAAAGAATAGGAAAACATATCAAAACTCTTTTGTCATTTGTGAATCCGATGCTACTGGTCTAATTTTGGAATTCAATAATCTATGCTAAGCTATGCTAAAAGTGGTACGGCACAAGGGGACCCCAACCCTCTAGCGGCTATCACAGGATCATCACATCGAAGGCCTGGCGCCAGATGCTCCGCAACATCCGGCTGCCAAAGGGGAACGGAGGAGCTTGACAGGGTCTACTTTCTGGAAACTCTGGAGAGGTTGACAAGCTGACCGAAACGAGGCTTTTGATTGCCTCTAACCGTTTGAGGTGGGAACACAGGAGGCTATAAAATTTAGCGAACGTGTTAAGGGTCACCCAGCCCGCAGCTCTATAAATATCTGCCAGGGAGGCGTCACGTGCCAGTGCCCAGGACGACGCCACACTTCTTGTTGAGTGGGCTCCTACCGTACACCCTGTGCTCGGTAGGCCAGGGTTATGGCACCCACTATCCAATGGGCCATCCTCTGCTTGGAGACGGCATTCTCCTTCTGCCGGCCTCCGTGACAGACAACAGCTGGTCTGAGGTGCTGAAGCTTTGTGTCTGGTCAATGTAGCACTTCTGCTTGGATGGAACACAGCAACAGCAAGGCAGGGTCTGCCTCCTCCAAGAGCAGCCCTGCCACGCCCACCTCGAACTTGGGCGTTAAGCCAATGCTGAAGCAGTCTCATATGGAGCAACCCCAACAGTGTAAAAAGCTTACAAAGAGTTACAAAGTTAGCATAGCCTACTTGGCACAACATTAGCCTAGTTTCCATTCAGTTTTTACGCTATTTTGTTATTGACAAAGTGCATTTGTTTCTATCCAACTGGCGTTTTACTGAGAAAACGGTGTGCGTCTTGTGGTTATCCTTAAAAAAAAAACTTTATAGCAAAAGTATAGCAAAAATGTTTTGCCCTTGAGCTCTTTTAATACATAATTTTACCTATTGTGCAAATTATATGTGCAATAGGAGCCTATTCTTCATCAGTTGAAAGAAACACACAAAAAAGAAAACATTATTAAATTGTATAGCCCTACAGAAAAATGTGCAGTTGTATATATATATATATATATATATATATATTATTTTTTATTTATTTATTTTCTAATTAACTTTTTTTATTATTATTAATTTCTGTTGTTGTATTTTTCCTAACCGACAACCGATGGTCATTATCTATTTATATGTCGCCAAAAAAAAAAATGTTTTTAGATATTCATTTTATACCACCAAAAAGCAGCAGAACGATTCACAACACGTCTTGTGCGAACAGAGAAAAACCTAACAAAGGTTTTTTTACATATTTCTAACAAAATGATAAATTAACAAAACGAAAGGAAAAAGCCTATAACCTATGCAGAATTTTTGGGATTTGTTTCCTTTATTACAAAACACAGCTGTTTTTATTGTGAATGTACACAAATAAAATAAATATTTAGAACAGTTTTGAATAATGTCTTATTCTTGAACAAGTATTGTAACCTGTTTCCACTTTTATAAGGGAAAAAAAAAATCAAGTGATCCTAGCAGTGCTGCACGCTACACGGGACAACTTTCATCTTCAGAGCAAAATTAGACCTAATAAATTTAAACTTTCAAAGTATTAAAGTAACATCAAATTAAGATATGTATGTTTGAGAGGTCCCTCATATTTTTGCTTTGACTTGAGCAACACCACGAACACGGATGCTGTCTATGTGGCTGGAGTGTGTGATTTGATTTGTGTTATGTGCAGGGGCGATGGATCGCGTTCGAACCAGTAGGGATAGTACAGATAATTGCGTGAAAGTCGACTGAAAAATAATTACTTGAGGAAAGTAAAATTTCTACTTAAGTAAGGTAACTAAGAATTTAAACTTCGTTACCTGACACCTCTGCACCCTTGGTAAATCTGAGCAAAGGTGGCTGTGAACATAAATCAGCATTTTTTATCCTTTTGATCTTTCATTCAAAAAATTTGAACTTACCGTTGAAGTAAAACAATGAAATAACTCAAGATGAAATAAATGTTTTTACTCCAATACATGTTGACCACAATTATTATTCTTTTCCCAAGATATCAGCTCTGTGTTTTCTCCTGTAATGCCTGAAGAGTTTGGACAACACCTGATAAGAGAAAAGAGACCATTCATTCATTCTCCTCTTTAGTTCACCTCACTCAGGATTCAGGTCAGAGGACTGGGACAGCCATAGCAAAAGCTTCATTTTGTGCTCAGTGACTAATTCTTGTGTTTATTTTGATGTTTGTTTTGGATTATTGTCCCAATGGAAGACCCAACCATGGCCCATTCTAAGATTTCTAACAGTGTCAGTGAATTATTGATTCTTCTCTGTTGGTATTTGATTAAATCCATGATGCCATGTGTCTAAACAAGAGAAATATAGGCCCACAACATCAAAAACACAGCAGTATACTTCATTGTACACATGGAGTACTTTTTATCCCTGTGTTCACCAAACCCATCTTGAGTAATTGCTGCTAAAAAAGTTTCTAAAGTTTTTTAGTTTCATCTGATCATAGAGGCTAGTCCCATTTGTAGATCCAGTCCTGTCTGACAACTGAACATGCTGGAGATTTTTCTTAAACCCTCCTGAACAACATGTGCTGATGTAGGGGCTGTTTGATTATTTTTTTAAAGGCTTTCTAACCGAGACTCAACTATTTTCTGCGATTCTCCAGCTGTGGTGTTTGAAGAGTCTTTAGCCACTCAAACTCTAACTCCTCGCCGTGTATTAGGAGGATAGAGACACACGTCCTCTTCCAGGCAGTTTCCTTACATTGTATGTTGATCGGAAATTCTTAATTATTTCCCTAATGGTGGACATTTTTACTGATCTAGCTTTTTTCTTAAAGCCACTTCACTAATTTGTGAAGCTCAATTATATTTTGCAGCATATAAGAAATATATTCTTTTGTTTTTGTCATTGTGTCGATGATTAAGGGATTTTGGGCTTTGTTTTCCCTCCTATATATATTTCTATTAAACAGGAAGCCATGGCTGGAAATGTTCATGTTCATAATCACCCTGAAGTGCTCAAAATATAATATTAAATATAAAATATAATATAATATTAATGGGAATATACTATAATTGTGGCCCACAATTGTGTATTGGAGAAAAACATTTATTTCACAATGAGTTTTTCTCCCCATTTTCAATTGTTTTACTTCAATAATAGGTTAGAATTTTGTGCATTTTTTGAAGGAAAGATCAAAATGATAAACAAAGCAGATTAATTTTCACAGCCAGCTTTGCTCAGATTTACCAAGGGTGCCAATATTAGTGGAGGCACTGTATACATATTTTATTATGGGAATTTTATGTATGTTATAACAGAGAGAATGTGCATACTGTGTGTGGCTCTATAGTTTACATGTATTGCAATATCACTTAACAAGATTAATCTGATTAATATATTAATCTACTAGTAGAGTATATCTGCTTTTTTAAAACCACTGCGTATAAATTGGCCATGAAAAAGTTTGCTTGACACATTTTATTACAGAGTACAATGCCACCCTAAGCATGAGGGTAATTTTCCTAATATTGAGTTACTTACACACTACAATATGCCACCAGTTCACGTCCTGCACGTTCATCCACACAATATATTTTCCACCAGATTCTTGGAGTGGCTTCTGAGAGCTCTTTTACATTGAAGGGCCCTTTATAATTTGTCATAGCTCCTAATCATTTTCAAGTATCCCCCAAACAGTGCTAACACTTGAGATTTGTGCCCTGATCGCAGTGGAGACTGAAGGAGGAACGTCTTTTCGATTACATGCCAGATTTGTCTTTTTATTTTGTTTGGTTTGATTTGAATGCAATGCAACAAAAGTAGGCTGAATTCCCTGTAGGTCTGGCAATGCAGACGGCAAAACAGGGAGGGAGAACTGCAATTATCTCTGCATAAATAGGCTTTGACAAGCAGAATTGCAAAACAGGAAGATTAAAGATGTAAATGAGACTAATATCTACACAGAGCCTGTCTGTTGGGCAGCGCTGGAGGGGTGGCGGTGCTTTAATCGCTGCGTCTGTTTGTGTGTGTTTTTTAGAAGCCGAATGGACTGAATGGTTTGACCGTGATGACGAGAGGGGGTCAGGTGACTGGGAGAAACTGAACGACCTACACAAAGCTTTTCCAGAGCGTCTGTGCAGTAACCCTCTTGATATTGAGGTAAACATATGAATACTGACTTACTACATACTAAATAACTACAAAATTGCCACCTTTTATATACTAATATGTATTTTTAAAGTGTAATATGCACATTTAAGCTGCTAATATTTGCCCTTGGGGTAAACGAAGTACAAAGATTTAAAGTTTATCTTTTGTAAATTGGATAAGTGACAGTTTTGTACCTTTTTTCGAAGATTGTGTTTACTAAATGTTACAAAATAATTCTACATTTTTATATATGTAACGGACAGTAATCAATATGGTGGTCAGTGTTCATTAAAAAAAGCTTGTTTTCAAACCATGCTTATAATTGTAATCAGACAATACAACCTTACTTTATAGCAAAGCAGATTATTTTTTGAATATGGAAAAATTTAAACAAAAAGTAAAATCTAACACCCACACAAAAAACTCACACTACTATTTAAAAGTTTGGGGTCTTTTTAATGTTTATAAAAGAAGTCTGTTTTGCTCACGAAGGCTGTATTAATATGATCAGAAAATGCATAAGAAATATGAAATAAAATTACAAATATAAAATAACTGCTTTCTATTTGAATGCAATTTATTTTTAGCATCTTTACTTCGGTGTCACATGATTCCTCAGAAACCATTCTGAGGATATGGTTAATTATGCTAAATTTAGTGCTCAAGACGCATTTCTTATCATTATCAATTTTAAAAGTGTTCTATTGCTTCATATTTTTGTTAAAAGGATTCTTCAGGATTCAAAAGAACAGCGTTTCGAAAATAGAAATCTGCATTTGCATTTGAAGCATTTTAAATAGAATGGTTATAAGTTGTAACATTATAAAGGTCTTGTAATTTTGGCAAATAAAATAATTACATTCTTAAAAAAAAAAAAAATTACGTACTAACCCAAACTTTTAAATAGTTTTGTATGTAAGAGAATGACTACAGTACTTCACTGTTTTAAAATGTCTTTCTTTGCCTCCAGGCTGAAACACTTGACGGCATCCCTGCCAACATGACAGGAGAAGTCTTCTCCAAGTTTGACAGAAACTATGGCTTTGTGTGCCTCAACAAAGAGCAGGTGGATGGGATTTGCCACAACTACCGCGTGCGTTTCCTGTGCGGCAAACTCGGTATGTTTGAAGCGGTCTGCTTTTGGCTTCAAGGGACACTCTTTTCTATCAGTTACTCATGTCACTCCAAACCTTTATACTGTAACTCCGTTCCAGAGAACATAATTGGAGATTTTACATATAATGCACTGAAGGTTCTCTTTTGCATACAATAAAGGTGAATAGCAGCAGTATCTCTCTATGCATAGGGTCAAATGGCACAGCTACCTTTCTCTTAAAGGAACACTCCACTGTTTAAAAAGAAAGACCTAATTTCCAACTCCCCTAGAGTTAAACAGTTGACTTTTGCTGTTTTTGAATCCATTCAGCCGATCTCTGGGTCTGGCGGTTGAACTCTTAGCTGTAGTTAGCATAGATGATTGAATCTAATTAGACCGGGAGCATCTCACTCAAAAATGACCACAGAGTTTTTATTTTTTTCCTATTTAAAACTTGACTCCTCTGTGGCTACATGGTGTACTAAGACTGACAGAAAATGAAAAGTTGCAATCTTCTAGGCTGATATGGCCAGGAACGGCATAATCTCTCATAATCTCTCACTCCGGCGTAATTACACAGCTCCTGAAAATGCTGTATAATATCGTTGTGCCTGCTGGTACAGCGGCAAAGTTCCTTGATTATTATGCCAGAGTGAGAGTTCAAATGCATATTTTACCAAACAATTATATATTTCCCATACTGTAAAGTAAGTAAAATTCTCAGTGAGATTTATTATTTTTTTTGATTTTGAAAGTCTTCAATGCTCACCAAGGCTGCAGTAATTTGATCAGTATATATTTCCCATCTGTTTTATTCTGTTTAACATCCATAATACTGTATGTGTCTTCATGAATTAGTAGCGAAGCTTTGATCTTTGAGCAGACAGACAGTCATCTAAGGCGACAGTAGCCTCTGGGACAGCATGGGGACGTGTGCCACATATTTGGGGCAGTTTTTGAACCCACTCTCTGTTCGTCTGTCATTAAAAATGAATTGTCTTAGTGCTTATCTCTTTCCGTGCAGCTCCAACTTGCTACATTTTGCCACCCCCTGTCAGTGGATAAACCAAAAGCCAAAGATGTGAGTAGGATGCATCAAAATAGCCCAGTACAGATCAAATCAAATGAATCAGATCGCAAAAATTAATAAGTTAATAAAATCAAACATTATCTACATCCATACAGCAGCTTGTACTTGAGACTTTCTTCACTCATTAGCGACGTTCACACCGTTAAAGCTGCAAGCAGTGATATGTTGTTTATGAAAATCTTTTGTATTTATAGATTAATCAAAAATGCATTATTTCTGTGCCTTTTTTCCTTAAATTAGGTTTGGACCTTATTTTATTGTATTGCATTGACTAAAATGATTTATTTCCTTTTGGATTGTTAAAGCCCCATCCTTGCCTGCCCCGTCCCGTCCTTTACTTTCTTAAATGCCCTGCTTTTTGCTCATAAACACATCAGATTTCTTTGTGCGTGATGTTTGCTGTAAGACGTTGATGTTGAATTTCAGAAGTAGTTTATGTCAAAAGTGACATGAATTGGTAAAAACGTCCTTCCAAAGAAGTAATTTGTGATAAGTTCCCCTTCAACAGCTCGTGTCTGGCCTCTCGGACAATTTCTGCTAAATGTCAGCTGTTTACAAACTTGCGCTCTTCCACTTGTCGAATAAAGTGTGCACTTTACAGCCTATATTTAGACCAAAATGGATGAGAAAGCTTCAGAAATATACTTCCAGCTCTACTTTCCACATTGATTTTTATTCCGCTAAACATAATCTTAAGCGCACGAGTGCACCAAAACTGACACTTTATTGTCAATCAAGTTAAACTGCTTTCAAAGATTGCAGGTCCGCATCCCATAAGTGACACATTTTAGCGATTCTCCTGTCAATGATTATAAGGGAACTCAGAGGTCACAGAAATGCCCAGAGTCCTGGATTCTTCAGTCACATGTTTCGGGGTTTGATTTTCCCAAAATGGATTGGAACATCTTGTTTATTGGTTGAAATTGGTTTGTGTTAATCCAAACCACTGTCTGTCTGAAAACTCAGCCCAGGCTAGCTGATAATATGCCGTTCGTGTAATTGCTAACATGCTGCCACGTAGCTTAAAAGTTCCTCCGCCTGATCACAACTAGATTCTTCATCTGGTTGTTTTTGCTTTGAAAGACATTTTGGAAAACTCTTGTCACATTGTGAAGTTATTTGATGTCTTTTTTCTCATGCATAGCAAGGAAAGCATGATACAGATATGATTAATCATACTTTCAAAATGCATTACTTCAGATTTAATGCGTCCTCTTTTAAGGGATAAAAATACATAAAATGTCCCATCAGTTCTAAGTTCATGAGTTTGATTCTTAAGAATCACATATGAAAAGTATTGCTTGAATAAACCACAAGATGCTTTGGATAAAAGCACCTGCCAAATGCATAAATATAAGAATAATGTTCTCATTAACATTGGCATGTAAAATACCGCTGTGTCATCACGTAACCTTGTGTCTCACAGTGACTGTACTCTCGTTAAGTTTCTCTATCTGGATTTGATTTATGGGTAAAATTGGTTTTAGGGGATCATCTATCAATCATTTATTTTCAAATGAGATCGTAAGATCTTGGCTCAGGAGAAACGTTTCTGTCTGGTCATGAATAAAATAAATAATATGAGATTAAATGCACACGTGTGTTTCATGCATCTTTAATGAGACTCAGATCAGATTAGACTAACAATGCATATCAATCTTTATACAGGGCATGACAGTTATTGACTATATGTGCATGCTAAATATGTGTCCTTCAACAGTGCGTCCACAGGCCTCCATCTCCATAGACACCTTGTCTAACTGCAGTATTCTGGAGCTGGCGGATGAACCTCAGGGTTGGACATTCGGTGACAGGATCGTGGTGGCCAGCACAGATTACTCCATGCACCAGGCTGAGGAGTTCAGCATCTTGCCTTGTCCTTCCTGCATGAGGAACCAGATCAAGGTGGAAGGTCAGTTATTGGGTGATTGGGTGAGGCAAATCCGCCTTCGGTATATAAAAGTCAGACGCACGTCCAAGTGTTGCCAATTTAGCGACTTTGTCGCTAGATTTAGCGATTTTGCAGACCCCTTTGGCGACATTTTTCCAAAAAAG
>JAUMHP010000052.1:5870032-5880569 GCA_032361065.1 Enteromius trimaculatus | reverse complement strand
TTATTTTTTGCGTTAAAGCTGAAAAAAATATTCAAATATTACATGAAAAACTAAACAAATAACTTTTGCATTGGAAACTTAGTAAAATAAGTTTGGGTTGAATCACTAAAATTACTACAAATTAGCTAAAAATAGACTTCAACTTAACTACAACAAAAACTGAAATGAAAATAGAATAAATATTTTATTTAAAATAAATAAATAAAATAAACTTCAGTTAGAGGGGCTAATTCAAACATTCACATTAATATACATGAATCATTTAATTCCTCTGTTGACTCTCCGTTGCATTACATAGAAAAAAATGTCCCGTCATTATTCGATGAGTTTAAACCAGTTCACGAATGTCATTGCTGTCTGCCCTGCAGGGACTTCCCCATTCGTGGAATGCAAATCTACGATGGACCAATCAACATCCAGAACTGCACTTTCCGCAAATTCATCGCTCTTGACGGGCGACACACCAGCGCTTTTGGCTTCCGCCTAAACAACTCGTGGCAGAGCTGCCCAAACAACAACGTCACTGACATCACCTTCGATGGCGTGCCGGTAAGCGAGTGATGTCCGCTAACATCCAGACCTCTGTGCTCTCTGTGACCCCGTGACAAAATGTATGTCGGCGCTCTTTGTGCTGCTTAATAACAATGGATGGGGTCACTGTCTCTGAGCTATTCCAGGAACTCAGATTGATTTTGTGCAGGATGTCAAAGAGGATTATAACATTTTAGAGCGTCTTCTCACTGACAGAGGTTGTCCTTCCTCTGGTTATAATCATCTCCCTCCCACCCTCCCTGTCGCTTCCAATAATCAGATACAAGGCTTCATTGGCTGCAAAGTCTAGAGCAGAAATCTGATTAGGATTGTGTGGCAGTGTATAATGTGCGACAGTAGAGATATTGTGAGCATCATTTATGAGGATAAAGTAGACAGCATTGCTTTTGATATGTCCATGTGAAAACAACAAAGAAACATGAATGCATGCATCCCAAACAGGTCAAGGCATGAAAGAACTAATAGAATTGGATTTTTTGGGATGGTTTATGGTTGCTGAGCAACACTCCATCTTGCCACAGTAATATAGAATTTAATAAACGTGAAAACATAGGTCTCATACAATTTAAAGTCAGAAATATTAATAGATAATTTTGTTTGCGTTTAGTTAACCACAGTATCCATATATGCCAAAGGCTATTTTATTTATTCAAACAGCATTTATGTTTCAAAAGATTTCTGTTAAATAAATACTGAAAAATCTTTTGGTTCATCAAATAATATAATAATATGTGACACTGAAGACTGGAGTAATGATGATGAAAATTCAGCTTTATATCACAGGAACGAATAACATTTTAAAATATATTACAACACAACTCAGCCTTTATAAATGTTAGTAATATTTCACAAATGTAATGTTTTTATTATATTTTTCACTTTCAAAAACATTAACAAAATCTTTTAAATAATACAGAAAACACATCAAAATAATTTCCTCATTTCCCATGTTTTCGGTTCCCTCGTCTGTAACCCTGGCTCTAGATCACCTCACGCGTGTTCTTTGGTGAACCGGGCCCCTGGTTCAGCAGGATGGAGATGGACGGTGACAAGACGACCATTTTCCATGACATCGATGGCTCAGTGAGCGAATACCCGGGTGCTTTCCTAGTTAAAGAGGACAACTGGCTCCTGAGACACCCCGACTGCATTGACATCCCTGACTGGAGAGCTGCCATCTGCAGCGGGCACTACGCCCAGGTGAGTCCGACCCACACCCTCCTGTTACTTCATTCAGCCAGTCGGTACACAAGCGTCTACACGCAAGCAGCAGCACCTCGTTCAGTACATTCCAAGAACTTGTGTTTACAAAGCCAGACACCTTGTTAAAATCAGTGTAAGGGATTTCTGGAAGGCAATGTTGATATTTGAAATCACCAAAACAAACACGCCCCTATCCCGCCCCACACATGCACAGCCTACATAACCCAATCAAGTTCTGTAAAACAAAGCAGAACAATGTCGCACCGCGTCTACACGGGACACGAGTGACGCAACAAAATACTACAGTATAGAAGTCAGACTTTAGCTGTCACAGCCCGGCGTCTGCTGTAGACACGGTGTTACTCATCTACAATCGAAGCGACCTCAGCGACCTCAGCGTCCAATCGCAGGCCTTACGCAGGGCAGGAAAGCTGATCCGATATTTACACGGGTCATAATTCTTGCCTTATTGTTCTTTTATGATTTTCGCTGTTCACTAAGCTCACCCTCACTGCTGATTGGCTGCAAGTTTATTTTGTTACTCTGCCCCGACTCCATTTTTGAAAAATCGCTTACCCCGTTCACAACAAGACCAAAAACTATAACGATAACTATAAAGATACAGATATTAGCATCCACACCAGTGGACGATGTCGTCTATTTATTCTCAACGCATGCACATCTATCGCTTTAAAAACGAAAAACACTTTCATTGTCTTATAATATGCATTTATTATGCGCTCAGCGACTTCTAAACGATTCACTCACTGATTAATTTTCCAAACTCCTCCTTTGCGTTTAATCTGATTGGTCATATTTTCATTTCCTCATTTCTGTCATGCTTGATAAAGCAGTGATTGTGAACACAGTACTGCTTTGTGTACAGCGTTACCAAAAGCAGCATCTAGTGGAAAATAATAATTCTCTTAATAAATAACTCTTTCCTTTGAAAGACAAAAACTAACACAGTGCACTTTGAGATTTAACACTTTGCAGAGCTATGTTACGCACTGCATTTAAAAATTCATAATAGGGCAACTTTAATATTGAGAATATTGTATTTATAGTTATTGTCCTTGGTGTGAACGGGCCTTTGGTCTTCTTTGAAATTAGTTTTCAGAGAAAAATGCAAGCAATCAGTCAAACATTCAAAATATCCCACCCCCCCCTCCAGATTTATGTCCAGACCCGAAACCCAGCCAACCTGAACATGAAGATGGTGAAGGATGAGTATCCAGACAATCCTCTGGAGATGGTTGGTGCTCTGGGAAAGAGGAACCACTACCAGCAGTTCCAGCCTGTGATCATGCTGGCTAAAGGATACACCATGCACTGGGACCAAGCGGCTCCTGCCGAGGTCACCATCTGGCTCATCAACTTCAACAGGTCAGCAAAAGATTGACTGCTGCACTTGTTTTTGTAGGCCAGTCCAGAAGTTCACAATAACCTGGTTCACTCCACAAAAACCCAATAGGATTTTTTTCATTGGCTTTTTAATCGCTGCTAAAAAATAAGGCCTGTGACTGACAAAAGTTTACGGTTCTTACAGGTTTTGATTCATTGTGATAGTCTTACAAATTGAAGCCTAAATGCAATATTTTTCTTGTCAAAATTCAAAGTGTTTAATGATTTGATCATTGTTATCTGTTGTCAACAAGATATTTTGCTTTTTGCGTTTTTCCATCAAAATGAAAAAGCTCTTTAGTTTTCTGTTAGAGCTAGCATAAATGATTACTATTATTAATAATACTAATTATTAAGTTCTAGTACTTTTTTATACTGTTGCAATAGCTGTATATTTCTGGATTCATTCATTCATTATTACATTTAATTAATAAAATAAACATATTATTATAGTATAATATATAGTATTACTACAACAGTAAAACATTTCTTGGTCTTTTTTTCTAAAATGTATAATGTAAATAATAAAATACAAATATTATAGCCAATATTATAGTAAATGATAAATTATTATAGTTTCATTGCAATAGTGCTACATTTATATATTGATCTTTTCAAAATGTATACTTTAAATAATAAAATGAAATTATTATTGTTTATCTCATGTCCGGTTCTTCTATAACAACCCTCTACGGATAGACATCTGTAAGGAATTTGGGGGCAGGGCTTTCTGTTTATCCAACCAATGGCAGATTAGATGATGGTTTACAACACCAGCCAATATTTTTGTGTCTTCTGAATAAGTATATGAGGCCTCGGGGTGTAAATGCAGCCTAATAGACCTGTCGCTGTGTCATTAATTATAATCAAACCACAATATTAACAGCAAATCATGGAAATTACTCACTGCTCTTGGCTGGATAACTCAAGTAGCTGTAATGAGCTCACAAGCATCAAATTTGAACACTAATTTAGGCCAAAAAAAAAACTACTACAGCTGTATTTAATTAAAAATCTGCTTGTCATTAAAACTCCAGCATAACCACTATTAATACATCATATTTCGACAGCAATTAATGTATATAATTCTGAATGCAATTGCGCTCATTATTAGTTTCGTTTGTTTACTTGAATACTTTAAGCACTGTTTACTTCATTTGTCTCTTAGTTTGTTCATTTGTATCCGACTTGCGTGTCATTAGTGTCTTTGTAGTTTAATCACTGACTGTTTATTTGTCTTGAATGACTATGTGTAGAAACATAAAGCATAATTAAGAAACAGTTAAGAACTGCATGCTGTTGTTTCTTTAATTTTCTTGGTTGATATTTATACGAATACTTTACTTTTTAAACAAAGGATAATCCAGCTGTTTCAAAAACGGCACCCAGAATAAAGCATTGCACGTAATGCACGCCTTTTTGTCAATCTAAGATTAAAATAGCAACTTTAATATGAATTATATTTAGTAAAACGCACAGGAACTTGCTTTCCAACTTATCCAGATGCTCTGAACCAGGACTATTGCGCCCCCTAGTGATTGATGCTAATAATAATACGAACGTCTGTCAGTCTCCAGTTCGCGTGCTTTACTCGTACATCAGTGTTGTTGCTTCTTTTCCAGACACGACTGGATAAACATGGGCATCTGCTATCCTAAAGGCACAGAGTTCACCATAATCTCCGACATCCACAACCGCCTCACCAAAGAGACGAGGAAGACCGGGGTGTTCATGAGGACCACTCAGAGGGAAAAAATGGGCCACTCTCACCAGACGAGAGGATATTACTACTGGGAGGAGGACACTGGGTAAGAGCAGATGGGTCTACACATGGACAGATAACAGCTGGATTCATATAGTCCCTGTGTGACACTATCTGTCTGCAGCTGCTGGTGTGGCGCTAATGCATGTAAAAAGATGTGGTACCAAATAGAAATGGCCTGCTTTATTGATGAGAATAGTTAAGAGGAGAGAGGAACTGGTGCAGAGAAGTGTGTGAAGAACAGGATCAGGAAAAGATGACCCAGACTCGAAATGCGATAATAAATCAGTTTATAAATGCAGTATACAACGCACCCAGCGTCATGACTTGTCCACACGCCCTTAAAATGGCACGCCCCGACTACATCTCATAGCTGTTTGATTTTCAAACAACGCCCACATGTTTATGCAAAGAAGTCCACTTTATGGACATAATTTGTGTTTCGATAGATGCTTTTATTGGTTTGAATGTTTTGCTCGTGGGTGATATTTTGTTTGTTGAACTTGGTGATCATTTTATTTGACCATAAAAAGAGAGTGAATAATTTTACTGTTGCCAAATGTCCCATCTGGCGTTTTTTTTTTTAAATTAATGACCCATAAAAAAAAGGTATTTATTTTACTGATAAGCGGGCATATGAGTAAAAAAGATTGTTTCAAAGTAAAACAATCCACTATGATGTTGAATTAAATAAGAGCCTTAAAGGACATGGACATTAAATATGTTCAATTACACACTTTTCTTTTTTTATATATATACTGCCTGGCCTAATGGAAAGTCATACTGAGCAAAGTACCAGTTATTATAAGACATCTGTGTTTTGACGGAGGATGAAAAAATAGCTGTACTTAATTTAGCTACGTCAGTCTTCCTTTGCTAATGAAACATAATTAAATTGTAAGAACGAGGACTATCACTCGATTGGAACTGCTGTGAAATTACCCTGGAGGCTGGATGCTAAACGCCGCAGTTTTGTCAATTATAAGTTTTGATGTGGTTTTAAAAGTGTCACAGCTTCTGAACTCTGCCGTCCGTGTGCTGATCTCTGTGTTTCTCTTTCTCTCTGATGTCTGTCTGCCGTCTTCCCCGCAGGCTGCTCTTCCTTAAAATCAAAGCGCACAATGAGAAGGAAGACTTGGCGTTCTGCTCGGTGAAGGGTTGTGAAAGAGTGAAGATCAAAGCTCTGATTCCCCCCGGCAGCGGCCCCAGTGACTGCATGGCTGAAGCCTACCCCAGATACTCCGAGATGCCCGTCGTAGATGTGCCTATGCCCAAAAAACTGCCCCGCTCCAAACTGGTGAGGAGACACTTTTGACTTTACAAAGCGTCTGTGTTTTGAAGTCTAGCGGATGTGGGACGCTCCTGCTGGACTACTGCAACTAGCCTGATGCTCTGAAGATGATGCATAAAGAAAGTGCTTTTGTTAGTCTCACAGGTGTTTGATCGTCTCCTGGCAATTCAAATGTGCGGGATAAATAATAATATGCAGTGTTAGCATTTGTTTAACAGGATAGCTGTTGTATCTTTGCTGGAAAAGGTCCTTTATCGTGATGGAGGAAACTGTTTTTCAAAGTCTATACCCACCTATTTATGATAATATTATACACAGCATTTCTAATATATTATATAATGATTCATATTTGTATTATTTCATATTCTTATATATTAGTATTTATATATGTTTTTACATTTTATGTAGTCCTATTCTTATTCTACAAGAAATACATACAGTACAATTTATATATTATATATTTACATTTAATTTACATTAAAAAATGAATATTTTTAGAGGTTATATATAAACTATATGTGACCCTGGACCACAAAACCAGTCATAAGGTAAAATTTTACAAAACTGAGATGTATACATCATATGAAAGCTCAATACATAAGTTTTCTATTGATACAGGGCTTGTCAGGATAGGACAATATTTGGCCGAGATACATCTGTTTGAAAATCTAAAATCGGAGGGTGCAAAAAGATCTAAATACTTAGCAAATCACCTTTAAAGTCGTCCAAATGAATATCTTATCAATGCATTTTGACATAGTGCTATGTTTACAGTAGGAATTTTATAAAAAATCTTCACGGAACATGATCTTTACTTAATTTCCTAATGAATTTTGGCATAAAAGAAAAATCTATCATTTTGACCCATGCAGTGTATTTTTGGATATTGCTACAAATAAACCCCAGCGACTTAAGACATATCACATATGTCAATGTTACTTTATATATTGCCGCAATGCTATATTCAATAAATAATTTGCTATACCAAATAAGAGACAAAAATACACAATAAATGATAATGATATTATATTATATAAAACATTTCAAAAGAAATTGTGTGTTATCCATTGTTGAATGTAAAGTTTAACCACACTGACACTTTATTGTATATAAGACAGGTTTATTGTACAGGTGTATGCAAGTTGAAAGTGAAACAATTAGTAAGAGGATATTATTAAATGTAATATTCTTGTAATCTCAAATTTCCCTGTCTCCTTTACAGCCTCACACATCAGAGCACTTCCTTGAAGTCAAACTGGAGTCATATAACACACGCTTCTTCCACATCAAAGAGGACTTTGCCTATACTGAGGTACAAACACTTAGTAATGTGTCATAAATAAGTAAATATGTATACGTTTCACAAAGGACAGAAGGAAACCTGTAACATCTCCCACTCTAGCCTTTGAATCATATTACGTTTAGTGCTGTAAAACCAAAATAAATCCAAAGTAATCCAAAATAAAAGTTTTGTTTACATAATATGCCTGTGCACTGCGTATATTTATTATGTTATATAAAATTATTAAAAATATATTATATTAAAATAAATGTTTAACAGCGCATTTACATGTATATATTTATATTCATATAGATTATATTATAAAAAGTCTATTTCATATATTTTTCTTAAATATATACATGCATGTCTATTTATGTACTGTATACATAATCAATATAAACAATACACACGTATATATTATGTAAAGAAAAACAATTGTTTTCATCACAATTAATCATTTGACAGCACTAATTATTATATTATATTATATATATTATATTATTATACTTGTAATTTGTTAAATTGATTTTTTAATTTATTTGTTTACAGATAAATGAATAGTGATGTCATCATGAGATTTGTTTTATTATTTATTATGTAAAGAGGGATGGGACGGACCAAGTAAGATATTGAAAGAAAAAAAAAAAAAAAAAAATTTAAAACTAAGTTATTGTTCCGGTAGGTGAATGGAAAGAAGATCTACCAATCAGAGGACGGCATTCATGTGACTGTAATCGATGGGCACAGCGGTAAAATCCTAGAGTCTAAAGGCTTCAGGAACTCAATCCTGATGGGAATTCCTGCTCAGCTGGAGAACTACATCACAAACCTCAAAGACGAGTAAGACTATATTCATCAATACTTTTTGAAACGTCTATTCTAATTTGTGTTTTTATGCAGCAGGGATGCGTTCAGTTCATCAAAAGCAAGCAGCAAATATTAGCATGATTTCCGAATGATTATACTATTTGCATCTTGCATTTGTTATTTAAACTGTAACATTACACAATATTAGTGTTTTTTTTCTAGTCCTTTTTTTTTTGCCTTAGTGAACACCCCAAATGTTTGAGCTGTAAGAAAAATAGAAAAATATACACATGAATCTTCAGTTTACATGCATACAGGAAGAAATGAAATTATAAGGGGTGGAATGACTATCCTGTGGCATTGCAACCATTGTTTCTTTTGTAAATGAAACCAAACTTAGTTTTTAACAGGTCAAAAATGATCCTTCTTTTGTTTCAGCTTTTAAAGAAGCATGTTTTTTTTTTAGATTTGCAGCATCTCATTATCAGCTAAGCGTGAAGCCATCTGAGATGTTTCACTTCCTGTAGCGCTTCGATGTAGAGAATTATGTGTTGAATTCGAGTGGATCACACAGGCTTTGTGCGACACGCGGCGCTTTCCAAATTGGTCTGTGCTGTGAAGTGGGCCGTGCAGATATTTGATCCGTTCTGCACGGTTAAGTTGGGTAGAACCGTTCTGACACTGCTGGAGCGTTTGGAATCTCACATAAAAGCAGCGAACAGGAGATAATCACACCGTTATATAGGGAGAAACAAATTGCATGTTAACATATGCATCAGTGGCTTTGAAATTTAGCTTGGGCCGCCACTGAAAAATGCTCAACTACAGTTTCACAAGTTTTTTTGTTGGTAAAGTAAAACATAGGGAAGCTTGATTTCTGGGGCATGGAAAGCACGTGCCCCAACTTTTCGTACTGTTTCTGTTTTTAACTGCTGTGACTGATAGAAACTGATTTTCTGCACTTGCAGGTCAGTGGTTTTGATCACCTCTAAAGGGAAGCTGGTCACCAGAGGGCCATGGGCCAAAATTCTCGATACTCTCGGAGCAGATCATACGGTGAAGTTGAAAGGTAACAAGTTATTATAATTCAGGATTGTGTTAGATGTCTTACGTTATCAGTACCTAATGGAATTTACATTATTTATATAGCTTTGTGCATACTAGAAAAGCAAAATAGATTTTAATGTCAAGTATGCAATGTATTTTGGTCTACCATACAAAAGTTTAGGGTCAGAAAGATTTTTATTCATCAAGACCAAATGAAATTGATCAAAAGTGGCATTTGTTATGTTACGAACTATTTTTATTTCAGATGGAAAATGACTAAACCCAAACTTTTGAAGTGTATCTGTACGTGCCTCAGATACTGATTCACACTTAGTTTTAGCTATAGAGTTTCATCCCAATGGTATTTGGGATGCTTTATGATAAATTACCACAAAAAAAGACAGTGAAGCCCCAAGACAATGAAAGAAAGAGAGTCGAGTTGTGTGAAGAATAGCTTTTTTTCTGGGCTGGACACACACATACCAGAGCAGCAGGGTCCTTCCTCTCGACCCTCCCTTCACATATTATATTTATCATGTTGAAATGTCATTCCAGCAGGCAAAGCCCCTTAAGTTTACATTCCAAGTGCTTCCCACCAGCTCGTTTTGTGAACAACACCAAATGTTTCACAGACCACCAATGCATGATGAGTCTGTACCGAAGCCTAAAGGAATAAAAATGAAAACAGTACAGTGAAAGATTTTATGATACTGATCAACTTTATATTTTCTGGTATTTCATGGCATAAATAAATATTTATTTGAGATTATAATATAAATAAAGTGTTATTTAAAACTAGCACAGCTACACTGCTGTTTCATGCAATTTTTATGAAGAAATAAATAATAATTTTGTTCAGCAGGGATGCATTGAATTCTGAGAACTGTCCAATAAAAAATCAGAATAACAAGAAGTAAACTCGCAATTCCAAGAAAAAACATCAGTATTGCAAAATATAAACACTATCTGATATTCAGAGTTCTGCTTTTACATCTCAGAATTTTGCATTTATTTCTTTTATTTCTCCAAATTTTGAGCTTACATCAGTTTATGTATTACAACTTTGAGGGGAAATTAAAACGAACGTCTAGGTTACCTATTGTAACCCCCGCTCCCTGATGGAGGGAACGGAGACGTATGTCGTATCGACAGACTGGGTCTTATGCCTGAGAGCCCTGAATCGCTCAGT
>JAUMHP010000052.1:5846858-5859367 GCA_032361065.1 Enteromius trimaculatus | reverse complement strand
TATTATTCGTGTTTTCTATATGTGTGTGTGTGTGTGTTTGTGTGCATGTTTATTTGCACTAAACGATATAAAGGAATTGTAATTAACATAAACAATATGTTTTTTACTTTTAGTTAGTAAATTAGTAAATCTATTTTATTTACTATTTATTTATACAATTGTCTATTTAATATGTATTAATATTATAATGAAATATATGCTACTTTAAAGGATTATTTAACCATTTTTTTATTATTTTACTTATTTATAAATTTAATTGCACCGATCAGTTCTTATATAATTATTATACTGATATATAATTGTAAGTAAATATATTAGAATATAAATACAGTGTAAATATATATTCATAATATTCATTGTAAATATAATGATATTGCAGCGATCAATTCTTATATAATTATTATACTGATATATCATTGAAAGTAAATATATCAGAATCAAAATACAGTGTAAATATATATTCATGATTTTCATTGTAAATATAAAGATATATGCTTTAAACGGCACATTTAGACCAACAGGCCATTGGAATACAAAAGCATAATAATGCCGCCGGCGTTCCCGCTAAACTAAACAATATTTCGCTCTATGCCGTTCTGAATGCGAACATTGTGAAAGTAGTAAATACCCACACGCGAGAGTACCTGTTGGATTTACAGGGAAGCGCAAACGTGGGGCAAAACAACGGAAACAACACACAACTAAACAAACGAAAAGGGGAAACATACGGAACTTCTCTGGAATTTCTCTTTGGGTGTAACTTTTGCCCTCAGACCGGTAGTTGAGTCTCATCGGGGCCTCGGGAAACGATGACTGGGTGAGGATTGAACACGACTTCTCGTGTGACTGACATTACCTCAGAAAAATAACAGTATCGTTTGAGCGGCTGGCGACTTAAAAGGAGGGATTTCGTCTCGCTGCCCGGGAATAATGGTTGTGGAAGGCATGAAAGTGCCAGAGTTTGCGGGAAGCTAACAGGCTATTCAGCCACACCCTCCCGCCGCTTCCTGATACGCAAGATGTAGCGGGAGACTACAACCGACGCGCGAGTCTCAGCAACGAACGGAGTTCGTTATCGTCGCGGAAACCGCGTTAAATATTTCAGCCAACCGTAAAAGAATGGCAAGCAAAAGCGAAACTATCTGCCACCGGACACCCGATGCTTTCCTGCTGGAGAGGGCGTGTGGACAATAGATATGCATAAGGAACTGAGTTTGCCCACAGAACTTGGATTGTGTACGAAAAAGAAACGGCTGAAAGTCGTTCGGGAACGTTTTATGAATTTCCGAGGTGTCCTGGGATGATGGAGCAGTGGCGGCGGGGCGCCTGCGCGTCACCCGCTTCGGTCGGCGGGTCAGCAAAACGGTCAATATATCACCAGCAGCATCACGTTGCAGCAGGACACGTATTTAAATGCATGTAATGTGCATGACACGAAGAAAACCTGAAATGACAGATTCCACACAGAAAAAGTAGCGATTCTGGAAGTCAACCTGCACTTTGCCTTCGCCTGGGCATCTTCTTGTACATGGCACTGCAGAAGCCTTTGGTATAAAAGAGTGTTTTTGGTTTCTTTGCATTGTTGGAGCGACATTGACAACCTGTGAAACTGATCAGACTGTAGCCTACCTTGTCAGAGGTAGTTGTGAATTCTATTCTGTTTGTTTTTTTTTTCTCATTATGCACACCTAAAATCAGATTATTTAAGCACCGGGCAGTTCATTTGAAGGGATATTTAATTACAGCTCTCATCTGCTCTTTTTGCCCCGCATTGTATATGTAAAAAAAAAATCTAAATATTTTTCTAAAGTACTTTCCATATTGGTGCATCGAGTGAAGTTTCATATTTTTTTGAGTTTTTGAGAGTGGACTTTTTCTGAAGGACGTTATCGGCCAGTTTCACTCTCTCTGAGAAGGTGCGGGAATATATTGTTTTTACTGAAGAAAATGACATAAATCACATGTTCACACAAGAGAACGTTTGTTGTGATCTTTATTTTGAACATTAGCACGACCACACTACTATGGCTAGTAGTGGCTCGGGAAAATCAGATAGTGAGGTTTCTACCAACATTCTTAGCGGAAGCTTGCAACAAAGGAAAAGACTTTCATCCATCTGTGACGCATGCAAAAGCAAAATGCAGTTGGTGGCGGAGCTGCTCCTGCTGTCCAGCGAGACCAGGCCGGTGGTGAACACCGACGGGATGCCGGTAGCTGAGACGTTTGAGAAATGTCGTGACACGGTGATCGCGCGAACCAAGGAGCTGTCGATCATCGTTCATGATATACAGAGCCAGCTCAACATGGGGAAGTATTTGGAAGTCGGGGACCGACTGGGTGAGATGGGGGACCTAGTGGTCTCATTGACCGAGTATTCGGCGCACGCCGCTTACCTGGCAGCCGTGGAGATCCCGGGTTCGCAAGCTGCCGTTTCCGGTCTGGTTGACCGCTACAAAGTCACCCGATGCCGACATGAAGTGGAGCAAACATGCAACGTTCTCCGCCTGACGGCTCTGGCCGACCTGACTCCGCAGCTCCTTCTGGAAATCTCGCAGAACATCCTGAAGAACCTCACCACGCTTACGGATGCCTCTTCTCTGGCCAGTGATAAATCCAAGGACAAGTTTGCCAAGGAGCAGTTCAAAGCCAGCGTAAAGTGCATGAGCACGAGCGCCACGGCTCTTTTGGCCTGTGTGCGTGAGCTGAAGGCCTGCCCAAGCGACCTGACCCGAAACCGCTGCGTTCTTTTCAGCGGGCCGCTCGTGCAGGCCGTGCACGCCTTGGTGGGTTTCGCCACCGAGCCACAGTTCCTCGGCAAAGCCGCAACCATCCCCCCCGAGGGCAAAGGGGTGCAGACGGCCGTTCTGGGTGGCGCCATGAGCGTGGTTTCGGCCTGCGTGCTCCTGACCCAGGGCCTCAGGGATATTTCCCAGCATCCCGAGAGCAGCTCTCAGATGCCCACCTATCGGGAGCGGCTGAGAAACTCTGCATGCGCCGTCTCGGACGGATGCACACTCCTGTCTCAGGCACTAAGGGAACGATCCTCACCTAGAACTTTACCGCCAGTTAACTCTCATTCTGTGAATTAAAACTCCTCCCCGGCACGTTGTTTTGAAGTACCAAAGATCTAATCAGGTTTAACCTCCGCATACACTCTTAAAAATAAAGGTTCCGTAAGGCTGATGATACACAGGGCAACGTTTTGAGCAACTGCCTGGCAACTTTACCCATGAGTGATCTAAAATATTCAGATCATTTGTTACCTATTCTTAATGGGAAAGTGCCTATAAGCAAATGTTGCCTGGCAAAATTGTTTAAAAATTCGCCCCCTGTATCAAAAGCCTAAAAGGTTTTCACGGCAGTTCCATTGAAGAATAATTATGGGTTCCAAAAAAGAATGTTGCAGAGAACAGAACCGTTATCTAAATAACCACCTCTGCTTTTGAAAGGTTCCGTGGATGTTCAAGATTCTTTGTGGAATGCCAATCAAGAACCTGTATTTTAAGAGTAGCATAAGTAAATGTAGTAATTAAACATTTAAATTGACTTTTCATGGCAGTTGGCTTTACACAAGCTCACATTTGTAGGGTTTTCTCAAACTGGATGTTATTGGGGAAGAAGTAGCTTTTACTAAAACTGACAACTTTTGCAAAATCTGTGTCGGTTGAGAATATGGCCAGAACTGGCCGTTACATAAGAAGCCTTAAAATGAAACTGAAAGTCTTTACCTCAGTGTTTAGCTGAATGGATGTCATTGAGATTTGTAGAAATCATCAGCATAATAATGTTCGTATTCAATGTGTGAATCTGTAATGAGTAAAAGCTGCTGTGAGTGTGTGCCATAGGTTTTACACTATTTACCAGACTTACAATTATATTTTAATGTGCTGTGTTTTTTTTTCCCCTTTGCCCACGCCTCATTTTTTATCATGCATGTACTGGAGTATTTATTTCAAGTAATTAAAAATGTTGTTTCTCATAACAGTTATTGTGCTGCATCTCAGTCAGAAGATATAAAAGACTTGAGTATTTTTAAATCTAAGAAAGAGACCGAAAGTTTGCACTGGATGAGCGACACGTTGAAATATGTGCTCAGATGAGCTAATTTATCTTTACATTTATCATAGATGATGCATCTTAGCATTAGAAATAAGAGGAAATCTGACATGTTTATTCAGTCGTTTTTGTCAAAGAAACCCATATTTTAGCAAAGCATCAAAGAATTTCAAAGTTTCTCTTTAACTAAACAGGTGGATAGAAGTTAAACCCGATAATTCTTTACGCAGAAGCTTCTTTGACTTGTTCCTGGTGTGTTCCATTTGTTATCATAGTCCTAGATAAACCTCCTACTACCTTCATCTTCATGTGTTTGAAGTCTGGAATGTTTATCTCTTCCGCTGCACATCCCACACATTTCCTCTACAGAAAACCATTGATTAGTCTATTAATGAGAGACACAATAGCATTTCTATGCGTTTTGTCTGATTTTAGCTTTATATCTCAGGTATAAGTAAACACAACAATCTACACTAAATGTGTCAAGACCCATGTTAAGTTACCATATTAAACCCAAAAATTATATTGTTCATATACCTAATTAATGTATTTTTGTTATCTACTGTGAATGTTTGCAATTTTCATAACTGCCACAATGAAAAAAAAATCCAATATTTAAATATAAAAGTCAACTAAATGAGTTTATATAATATAATGTAGCTAAAAAAATTAATTGCAACCACTTACCTTAAAAAATGCTTTCATGCATGCACTTTTTCATCCAAAATCCTCATTACTATGTAATTCAGAACACAATGATATCTTAATTGTATTGTGAATGATAATTTTGTATTCTTATTATACCCTACAAAAATATTATTTGTTAAAGAACTGTGTTAGTTTAGACCCCAGTGTCCCTAATACATGTGTACTTTCATAGTAACTAGATGTGTATCTAGTGTGTAACCACAGTGTAAGTACACATTGCTACATAGCATTTACAGCTGTAATATTTCTGTAACTACACACATGTAACACCCCTCAGAGTGGTGTGTGTGTGAGTACAAATGTGTAGCAGGACATTGGCAACGACACTTTTTTTCACTTCACTAAGTAGTCATGTAACAGGAATTACATTTTGTAGCAGCAGTGTGTATGAGAGTAACTGGAACAGGGGGTGTAGTTGGGAAGGTGTAGGGAGATGTAAAGTGGGTGGAGTTGCTGCACCTCTGTAATACCAATGTATATACATGGTAACTCCTCAGGAACTGCCCACTTAATATAAAGTGTGACATTCTGGACACCAACCACAGTTTATATGTAAAGCCTAATTTCCTGCCCGCTGCTGTGTGACATCAGAGTAAGTACATGCTAAATACAGAGCAGTTGTCTACTTAATATAAAGTGTAACACTTTATTTACCAAAACGTGCTGTTAGTCCTGTTACACATTTGTACTCGCACACACCGTTCAGAGGGTTGTTACATGTGTGTAGTTACAGAAATATTACAGCTGAAGATACTAAGTACCAGTGTGTACTTACACTGTGGTTACACACTTCATACACATCTAGTTACTATGGAAGTACACAAAGTGGGACCATTTTTTTTTTATTAGTTACTTTTTTTTTGCATTATTTACATAACAATCATGCACATTTCATTACATATACAGTAATATTGTTTGTTTCATACCTTTTTCATACTGTGAAGTTTTGCATTATTTTGTCATTTAAAGTTAAATATGATTTATATAGTAAATCTAATCTAATGTAGCTATATATGTACAATATATACTTATCTATGTATATATTACATGGGTAGTTTATATAGTAAAATATAATTAAGAAATACAGCTTGCCACCTGCTGCCCAGTTGACACGTGCATTTATCACTTTCAATAAAATTTGAGTTATTAACATGAAAATTAATTATATAGCATTTATTAATGTTAGTCACTCTCTATTTTCTTTAACAATATTTATATATAATTTGTGAATCTTATTTAATATTATGTACAAGATGGACTTCTACATTAATATTTATAAATAAAAACGTAGTTAATAATTAGTTTGTTAGTTGTGAATGAACTAATATTAAAACTACATTATCTAACTATACTAGTTAACATGAACAATAATTATACATTTATTACTGTTAATTAAAGATAAGTTTAAAATGCATTAATACATTATTTAATGTACGTTTTGCAATATTAGTTTATGTACTGTGAATTAATGACATGAATAATTGTAATGTTAGTATTAACTAATATTAAAAAAGATTAATAAATGGTGTAAAGTATCTTGTTCATGTTTAGTTGTGTTAGTTAATGCATTAACTAATGTGAACCAAAGTTATTCAAATTATTATTATATATTTACATTATTATTATATAAAGCTATTTTAAACATTAAAATATTTCTTATTCTAATTGAAGTGAGAAAAAGTATCATTACAATAGTGAGAAATTTGACTTTTTGTGCTCAGCTGTGATTAAACATAATGTCATTAAAATATTTATATAATATATATAAATGTAATATATGTTTCTGTGGCGACATGTGATTTTTGTGGTACTAATCTGACAGTATACTTCACTGTTGTAACTACTGTGACCCTTCCTGACATGCCCTTTTCATGCTGAAAAGCATAAAAACTTGCTGCACAACAGGAAGCCAAATGACCTCTTCTATCAGGAGACGCTTCCTTCACAGCACAAAATGTCGGAGAAATAATTTCACCCCAGGTTTCACCCATTTCCTGCAAAAAGGAGAGAAGTGCAAGCTCTTCCCTGTCCTTTTATGCAAGCTGTTCCCCTCGTGTGCTGTGAGGGTCTGTCTTCTCCCCCAGCCTCCAGTGTCCTGTTTCAGATTCATTATTATCAGTGTAAACACCTCACCCTCTAAAGCAGACCGACATATGGCTGATGTGGGAGAAAGAGACGTCAGGAATGTTAACATCTGAAATGAAATTTGACTGACACGTTTAAATGGGAAAAACCTTATCAAATGGCAGACATTGGTATCTAGTTCACATGCTGCCTCCGGGCTATAGCACAGTGTGAGGGGAATTTATAGCCCCTTCTCTCCTATCCACTACACTTGAAATAAAAATTACACACTTTTCTTTGATTAAACTATAGTAATCTCAGTCATACATAGTGCAACACAAAACATTTCTGTACTCAAAAAGTTAGATTAATATATATTTGCATATATTTTTTTTTAAATTACATAGTAATGAGAATTTGGGGTGAAAATATGCATGCATTAACAAATGATTCACTGAACTTACAGTTTTTTAAAGGTAAGCGATTGCAATTCCATAAAAAAAAAAAAAAAACTAATTCAGTCTAAAATAAATTGTTTGTAACCGCTTACCTTAAAAAATCTATTTTTTCAGTGTGGTTATGAAAATTGCAAACATTCACAAATTTACAGTACATAGGTAGGCTATTTGAACGATATGAATATGGCATGGCTTATTCTTGACACGTTTAGTGAGATACCTGTTATGTAAATTGTTGTTTTAATTTTCTTTACAAATTTATTATTGAAATTGAGAAAATGAGAGAGTTTAATTGTATAAATGACCATTAAAGACTAATAATAATCTTCTTCTGATTATTATTGTTGTTGTTGTGCTATATCATATTGCATATTATTAAAAACGTAAGTTTAAACTTTGACATTTCCAGCTCCAATAATTCCCTGATATTTCCAGGACAAGTGTAATTTACATTTACACTAAATTTATTTAATTTCATGTACATTTTTTTTTTTTTTTTTTAAATAGCCCGTTAATGCGCGTGTTTATACATAACTATGGAAATGTTGATGATAAACATATAAATATTGTTATTGTGTATTTTAATTGCATTCAGTTTATCAGAAGTCAGCTGTTACGAAAAGATGACCAGTTTCATGTCGATTGACTGGATATTTTCTATGCAATTTAAATACATACATTTTACATTTAGGCCTGAATATTGATATATTTTCCGGTTTAGAGTGGTTATAGGTTACAAATTTTAGAGGTTGAGGATTTCAGAATGAGAATTTGTGTAGATTACTACATCCTTGATCAAAACAGATATAGGTTGGTTTAGGATTTGTGTGTCAAACAACAGCTGTGCTCTTGGTCAGAAGTGACGTCTCTTGGAAACCGAGAACAAATGTCAGTGTTGTGTGATTTGATACCGATGGTATCAGATGTCCCTCTGCTCACATAAAACACACACCCGGGTCATTGTGCCAACGTTTGCAATGGGCAGGTCACATTTCATTTTCAGCATTTCACTGAATCTGCATTGCAGTTCGTAAATATGTATATGTTTTGCCAATAATTTATATGTTTTGTTACCGCTTAAAGGTCATATATGGAAATGTGTACACTGTAGCTTAGCAATAGACAATACCGTCTCAGGTGATGTATAGCCTACTCAATTTCTATTTTTATGTGTGTGTGTGTGTGTGTGTGTGTAGAATATATACATACTATATATATATTAGTGCTGTCAAATGCTTAATCGTGATTAATCACATCTAAAATAAAAAGGTTTTGTTTACATGATATATGTGTGAGTGCTGTATATATACAGTATATATGCATGTATATATTTAAGAAAATTATGTTGTTTATATGTTAAATATATTCATACATAATAACAAAAATACAAGAATATAAATATAATTTTTTTTTTAGCAAAGTTGCCTTTTTCTTGTCTTAGGACAACTTTGACAAACTTTTTTGGTCCGGTTCAAATGCTGACTACTGTATATATTTATACACACACACACACACACACATACTGATAACATATATTCTATATCAAATATTGTATTTTAATGTATATTGTATATTACTGTACAATTATTTTATTTTATTTTATCATTTTATTAATTTCCTGACATTTCGAGGAATCTTGATCATCTATTTATTTTCTGAATTGTTAATGGAAATCCATCTAGTACTGTATATAGCAGGGTCATTAGAAACCTGTAAATATCAAGGAATTTAATTTCCTCACATGGAAAAGTCCCATTTTAAATACGTCGTCTATAAAATTATTTTAAAATCCAAAAGGTTTAAGAGTGCTGTAATATTAATGCGAATAGTGTGGTGAGAATACATTGTCCTGTGCCATCTGTTAGCTTGACATCTGCCCCGAATATTCAGCGTAAAGCAGCCTGAAATCCTCCGAGCCTGAGACAGAGATAGAGTTTGGCAGGAATTCAGGCAGAGCTGAAATTCCTCATCCTTCCCCTTTGGCTGACCTTGGGCCAGTCGTTTCTTCACACTGCCCTCTCATACTCCAGGACCTACACTCTTGTCTTATAGTAGCACTTTTGTGTTTATGTGCAGTCGATCAGTACAGCCGAATCTTTTTTCTCTCCGAAAGCCATCAGACCCTGCCCTGGCCTGTTATTGTCTCTCCTGTAGGACTAGAAGGTTAACTGGGGCGGCTCCTCATTGTCCAAAAATAAAGCCGTGGCACCTGGGAGGATGACAGCGGAGAAACCTTTCCTGACATTGTCTGCATGCCGCCATTGTCTAATGAAGCCTGGGAACAGATATTTCCCTGCTGTGAGCTAGAAGGCTGATTACGTGTGTTTGTCAGATGATGAGCTGAGGAAATACATTGTAAAAGCAGAAGAGACAGCTTGAACCAGTTTAAACCAGGGATTTTATCTGAAATAAATTATACATAAATATCTAACAAAACTGATATATGCAGATAAAATGTTAAACTTTGCTTCTTGTCAAGGCAGTATTTCTCATTTTCATTTAGTTAAATGTATATATATATACAGTACTGTGCAAAAGTCTTATCCCACTAGTATTTTCACCATAAAAAATGGCTTAAGTTAAGCGTCTCCAAGTTGCTTCAAAAAAACCTACCTGGAAAGCTACAGTATACTGTTCAAAGATTTAGGCACTCGTGCAAAAAAAAGCTATAAAATGTGTATGCTTTCAAAAATAATGCCATAAATAGATTTCAATATTTGGTAAAACAGCTTCTGTTCTGAGGTACACTTTTCCCAGAGATTTTCAGGTAGCTTTCCTGATTTTTTGAAGCCTCTTGGAGACGTTGGCACAATTCTTCTGGATTTAGTTTGAATCAGTTTGAAAAATCATTAGGATATTAAGTAAATATCATGGCCCATGAAGATATTTCGTACATTTTCTACTGTAACCCTATCAAAACCCAGTTTTTAGTTAGTAATATTGCTAAGAACTTAATTTTCTCAACTTTAAAGGCCATTTTCTCCAGATTTTCAAATTGTTGTATCTTAACCAAATATTGCCATAAATCTCTGCTAATCCTGCTCATTTATTTAACTTTCAGATGATGTCTAAATCATAATTTCAAAACATAGACCCTTTATGACACAAATGTAATTAAAATGCAATTTATCCCTGAGATGCAAATCTGTATATTTAGCATTATTACTCCAGCTTTCAGTGTCATGAGATCCTTTAGAAATCATTTTAATATTCCACTTTAAGCACCAATAATAAATTATAACTGAGCATCAAATCGTGTTAACATAAAACTAAAAATGACACACAACAAAAACTTAAACAAAAAAGGTAATAATTTTATAAAAACATAAAATAAAATAAAAATAAATTTTAAGCCAAATATGAAGAAAACTATACTAAAATAACATGACTTAAACTGAAATGACCAGCCCTGATATCTTTTATAGAGGACTTTTATTCAGCTACGCCTTGTTTGTTCAGTTTTTAAAAAAGTCATGTGATACTGACCTTTTATCAGACAGAGCATCAGACAAATAATATAGATAGCTCAAAATCATGCAACTACTTCAGAAGACGTGTGCAATTAATTTCCAAACTATTACACCAACAATTGTTTTAATTATCAGTAAAAGGTGTTGTATTTCATAATTGTTGATTCATTCACTTTTCACCGCATTTTGATTTCTGCACCAATGACGCAGCGGCTTCTATCTAACTCAAGGCGAAGCGTTTAACGGATGAATGACCAGAGGAAAAAAACTGGCTTGGCTGCATCTGTGCTGTAATCCATCTTCGTACCTTCCCATTTGCTAATATGAAGCAGCACTATGTGCATCCTATGGGAATATTCCCAGAGAATGACCTCATCGCTCTCAGACAGGCAGCGTGCTGAACAAACAGATAAATAATGTGTTTACTCGCACAGGGCTCAATTGTGCAATGGACAAGAAAGAAATGGTTCTTGATGGAAAACTAGCATCTGTTAGCTAAAGCCTCAGAGGAGCAGCCACACACACACACACACACACACGCTGTAGTATTAATATATGAGCCATACGTTCACACACACACACACACACACACACACACTGTTATGGCAGGTGTGAGAGGAAGTGTGAGTGTGTTTAAGTCAATCCCAAAGTCTCTGATGGATTTGAGGTCAGAACATCACATGATGTTTTGCTACCGGCAAGGGCTTTCACTTTTACATTTATTCATTTAGCAGATGTTTTTTCAAAGCCAAATGAAGAATATAACCTAAAATTAATTTTAAGGAGACCATAACATGAAGTGCTAGAAATATAAAGTTTCAAAACAAAGTCCGGAGCAGTACAAGGTACATCAAGGAGGGATTTAATAAATAATGAAAGCATGTATGTATATAAAAGTTATATGGAATATTGCTTTTTTTTTTACATTTGTTGCTGCATCGTTAGAAAAATGAATTCTAAAATGTTTAGAATATTTTTGTAGTTTATTTATATATTAGTGCTGTCAATCAATTAAAAAAAAATGACAAATGAAAATGAAATGAAAACCATTAAACTAAACAATCTTCACATAATACCAATATAGTTTCTTTATAAAACTTTGACTATAGTCTTCAATATTACAGTGTAATCAAGTACTTGTGGCCAGGTATGGTGACACACACACACACAGCAGTGAGAAGTGAACAACCACACACACACACACACACACACACACAGAGCAGTGGGCAGCCATTGCTGCAGTGCCTTGCTCAAGGCTCTCACTTCAGTCGTGGTATTGAAGGTGGAGAGAGTGCAGGGAATTCACTACCACCACCCACAATCCCTGCCGTACCTAGGACTCCAACCCACGACCTTTGGGTTACACGTCCAACTCCCTACCCATTAGGCCACAACTGCCCCCTTAACAGTTAGACGTTAAAAAAAAAAGCTTCTAATTTAAGTGAACCTAAAACAATCTTCATATAACCCACTATAATAAATGTCATATTTACTTGTACACTTCAGCAGAAATATATTGAAATTGAAGTTATCAGACACTTTCTAAATTAAATATAGATGAATACATAAAGCTATCCCCTTTTTTCTTTGTCCTTTGATTAATAGACATCACAGAAGCTGGTTATTATAGTTTATTTTGGCTGTTATTTCTTTAAAGGAGCCGTATGTAAGAAATGTATCGTAATAATCATAAAATGTCTCTGTTATGTTCAACAGGCATTAAGAAAACATGTTAATTAAAAGTACTCATATC
>JAUMHP010000052.1:5833486-5844077 GCA_032361065.1 Enteromius trimaculatus | reverse complement strand
GTATATATAAAATGTCTGACTTTATGCTTGCGAGTCGATCTATTTGTGGAGTCCTCCCCGGGCTGTGTATTTGCACAGGGATTCCTGTTTATCCAGTCAGAAATACACTGCTCTGCGCACAGACTGTCCATTCAGGCCAGGCGTGTGTGGCGAGGGTGAATGTGAGCGTAAGTGTCTACACTGAGAGACTCTCTGTGCTATAGGCCTGGGGTTAATTACAGTAAATTACTCCTGCAGTTCATTTAACACCAACCCAGTATGTACAGCAAAACTGCATCTATTCACTTAAACACGCAGTCAGACAGAGAACTCCTTCACATCTACTAACTCTCCAGATCTGGACACTGTGGACTAAAGTGAAACCACTGTGGGTAAAAACTCATACTGTCCCTTAAAATGACTACTAACTAAACTAAAGGTGCACGTATGAAAATGATCAGATTTGACTGCTAACTAGATTTGCAGTTCCTGAAGGAGACTACTTGCAGAGCAGCAAAACAATAATGTTCAAATATATATATATATACATACATAAAGCTGAAAACATAAAGACTTTTTAAGTCTACATTTGGACTTTTTCCCCCAGTGATCTATATTTTAAAAATAAAAAGATGGTGTCAAAGAGTTGCAGATATACATTTGTAACAATATTCCAAACTGTGATCTTCTGTAAACAAGTCAATATGAACTCAAATACTTTGCATCAAATTCTTCCAAGAGCAAATGATTTGAGCTTTCATCTAAGTTAATTTTACAACTCTTTACTCCCTCTGTATGTCAACGACTCATTCATCTTTATTTATTTTTACGTCTCCTGGGGAATTTTAGGAAATCATATGAGACAAACCTGATACTTAAATGAAACATGACAGAGAACCCCATTAAGGTTCCTGAGCTATTAAAGAGCAACCTCATGGCAATCAGATATTCCTCTGGGTGATGCTAGTAACTGCAGCAGTGCTAGTATTTATAGCATTACTGTAAGCTGCCATCGTCGCCTCTATCTTTTTACAGACACAACCAAATCATAAGCAGTTACGTTTTGCATCTTTTAGGCTTGATAGTAAAAGTTAGAAAAAGGTATATTCTTGTGATCAAAGCTGAATTTCAGCATTATTACTACAATCTTCAGGTTCACATGATGTTTCAGAAATAGTTCTAATATTCTGATTTGTTTATTAATGTTGTTTTCATTATTATCAATATTGCTTAATATTTTTGCTATATTGAGGCCACGCCCACAATAGTTGAATGACAGCAGCGTGTCACACAGACTGAATGGGTGTCTTACCTCAGACCCTGAGTAATTCGAGACACAGAGACAAGGCCATGCAGACACATTTAATAGGGAGATGGTCTAAATTATAACAAAATGGCATATATTAGGCTAACTGCTACCAACGCACCTCCAAATCGAATCTAATATGTAACACTTGGAAACACTTACCTTATGGCAATAGCAACAAGTCACCCCCCTACACATCTCTCTCAATGACGGTAACTCTACACTTTTATATAAAAGGGCTGCAAATGAACCAAACCCCCCCAAATCTAACTTGAACATAAACACACATAATATCACTAATACAAAAACGCAACTATCTTGCTTAAATGACACAAAAATAAAGACATTTTCTTTATTTGAATTGTTTTTAGAGAAAACTCTAAAGAAATACCCATGATGCACCGGGTGCAGAAGTCCATACTGGCTCTTAACGAGCACGCTCTGCCCTCACAAGCGAGCACTGGTTAATGACAGTCATGTGACTGATGTGAGCCAGATCCATTTCGTTAGGAAAATTGATATTAATAGTTACATTTTATTGTTGTTGGGCAAAGACAGGGCTCCATACACACATTCACATTAAAAAAACAAACAAAAGAAAAACAAGAAAAGGGCACTTGAGGCATCCAGGAGGAAAGTGGCGGGAGCTTCATGATCCAGCCTCACCTACAGAAGCAGTGAGTATAATGAATCTTTGCAAATCGCCTTTCCTAATAATGTGCTAATTAGCAAGTTAACTATGAAAACGGCTAAAGAAAGAGGGCGGGGTCAGTGGAGCTCGTAAAGATTTAAAGGGGAAGTACACAGAACAGTGATTTCTAAAGAGCTGTTTTTGACAGGGTAAAATGAGCGTTTTGTACACTATGTTCGAGAAATTTTAAAACAATCTATATTACAAACTTTCCATTAAGACCCTAAAGAATCATATAAACTCATAAAAATATATATATATATATATATATATATCAGTTAGGGTATCAATGCTTCATGTGGTGTAACAGCAAAAACGTCCACAAAAAATGCTCACATTGAAAATGATACGATCTCATGCTACTTGTATCTTTAAGATTGAAGATAAATCTTTCTCATGTTATTTGCATGTTATGTTTTCTACATTTTTGATGCCACAACACAGGAAACAGTAAAAATGTTATTTGTCAACTACCCATATAAAGCTATCATATTTGTATTAATTTTAATACATTTTCTAATCATCAAAACGGCCTAAAAACTAAATATATATGTACACAAGCCAAAAAAAAAAAGGATTCTGTTCAATAAATGCTTGCTAGTATGGCAGTTTGACCTTTCCCAAATGATATCTACTTTGAGTCATTGACTACTTCTATGATCTTATTATGGCGTTTTTATGGTACAATGTGAGATTCTCATTTCCATCCAAGTACACTGTAAGCATCCCAAGCAAACATCAAAACTTCTCCTTTTGTGTTTCACAGAAGAAAGAAAGTCATCAACATCAGCAAATATTAAGAGAACTTTACTTTACTTTCTCATCCAAATATAAATCCATGTATCACCAAACACAACTACGATAATCTTTTAGTTAAGAATGCAGTGATTAAATCCTCTTCTTGGTCATCTTTGGTGGGCAGCAAAAAAAAGCCTTACGTGGTGACTAGGTGTAAGGTCACTTACAGATGGAGAAAGCCTCTCTCTCTTTAAATTGTCAGACAGGGAGAGGGCTGTGATTTGGTGGCCGGCTCTATAAGACGCACTTGTGTTCTGCTGGCCACTGGAAAGGAAGGGTAGGCGGCAGTTACAAACGCTCCTCTTAACTCACTGACAGCCTCTGGCATTACTCTGAGTGAGGGAGAGAGAGAGAGCGAGACATTTCTGAGCATAGAGGGGGAACTTGTTCAGTGGTGGACTTTTATCATGCTGAACTGACCAGCAGGGTCTTCCCTCTGGAATACTCTACCAAACAACTGCTAGGACGAGACTCGCAGCAAAGGGATCACTTCACTGCAAGACATCAAAATGCTCAGCTTCGGTGAGTCTTTCATTCCTCTTTGGTGGAAACTTACATGCGACATTTAGCCACACCTGATTCAAAGCTCGGAAACAGATGTTAAGACACACACACAAACACACACACACAAAATCTCAGGTTAAATAGCATCAACCAAACTCAAACGCAAATAGCATTGCATTGCTGCATGCCTGTCCCAGAGCTTGTGCATGTTTCTTTTGGTACTGCACTGAACTCCAGACGCTAATGTTTGTCATAATTAGATCGGATGGAGACAGATCCATCAACGTGGTCCCAGCTAAAACATGCAATCTGTCCAATGGATTGGTGGAAGCATAACATGCGCTGATTCATATTGCAGTTATGAGAGTAACATACAATTTATTACCGTTATCAAAAAGTAATTGAATGCAGAGTTTGCTGGGACGGCTTTTAGTCATTGCATAACATGGAAATGCATTAGAAAAAGCACTGCTTGCTGGGATCTGACAAATGCTTTTGGTTAAAGGAGGAATTGTTTACACTTTCATAAACAGTGACAGAGGTGTTTAAGAGAGAGGGGTAATAAACGAGAGAAACCTGAAAACGAATCTTGGCTAGTTAAACTCAGTCATTCAGTTAGTTTGCCAATTACCCCAGCAACCACTATTATGTTTCATGCATTATTCAGTTGTGTTGTTGTTGGTAAAAGGCTGTCTGATCATCAGGCGGGATGGGAACAAACAAACAAACACTTTTTCTAAAGGTTTCCATCGATGATCTATTTAGATGCTACTTAAATCATCCTTTAAATCATAATTTCCATAAACCAGTGTTGCTTTTGGTCTATTTTTCTTTTAAAAGTCTTCAAACTAAACAGCATGACGGCTCTGCGCCATTACATCAATGCTTGAGTCAACACATTTAAAACGGGAAACAATTTCATACTGTGCCACTGAAATTACTGCAAATTATATTCTGCACACAGTTGGAAAATATTGCTGCAAATAACATAAAAATAGACGGAATTGGGCATTAAAACCTTTTACCTACATCCTACTTGGGTCAGTTCACTTTTCTTTCTTTCTTCTTTTTTTTTTTGACGCTTTAATCAGCAAGTTTTAGTACAGCACATAGACACTGCAAACACAGTTATTCTGGGAGGTAAATGAAATTGCATTGCTCGGATCACATTCATTAACTCGTAATGCGCCAGAGCTTTTTACCATATTTTTCACTTTTTAAAAACCTGCTTATGATGCGTGCAATGAAGAGAACATGTGTTTTGTTCCAGTATTCAAATGTTTACAAAGGAGATCGACAAAGTGAAGACGCTTGTTTCCTCATATGTTAGTCGTTTTGGATGAAAGCATCTGCTAAATAAATAGATGCAAATCTAGACTATCAGCCAGAGAGCTGATCTCAGTGATTGCAACATATGTTGGCAGATATATTGCTACTTTTGCTCCGGCCTAACAGCAGGCAAGCACAAGGCTGATATTTCATCACGAATAACCCACTACATCTCAGTGATTCATCCAGACTCTCATTCATTCAACACTGTGAGCTGTCCTGCTGTCTATACACATGCATTTGAAAAACCATCCAAAAGCAGGAGCTCAGCTCAAAATGGGTTTCAGTGGATTTTGGTGTAAGCTAGGTTGACTATATGTTTTCCTGTTCCTGGATATGCGTTATCGGACATCTAAACTGCCTAAAATATTCTTTCTTTTTTTTTTTTTTGCTGAAGGCAATGACTGAAAAGTAGTTTGACCAATAAGTGTGTAGGCTTTGATTGACCAATCCTGGGGTCTAAAGAGAATGAACTGTAGAGAACATGCCAATAGGAAACCAAAGCCAAAATCTAAACATTTGAGGCACTTCTGGTGTTGAATGAAAATATTTAGCATGTGTCTCACTCCATTGCCATCTTGATTTTGCCATATTGCTGTATCATTCAAAAGATAATCCATGTTTTAAATGGTTACAACACACAAAAGCCAGTGGAACATTAAAGTCTGCATGAAATCAAAATGTACTATTTGTTAGCTCACATTGCTATTGTTGCGGTGAACAATTAATCTGTGCAAGTCAATCCACAAACAAAAAAGAAAAGAAAAAGCCTTCGTAATCTTTAACCCAATCTGAAAATGCTCCTGGCCTACTTTGATGACATCAGCTTGACGACTTGCCATGATTAACCACACCCCTCCAACTGTAAGTGTTCATTTCTAAATGAAACACCAACTGTAAAATCAGCTTGCCGCAGAAACCTTCATTTTCTTGACCTCAAGATATTATATGTTATATGTTTTTATTCAACGTATGAATATGCTCTGAATTAAATGGTTATAGGCCTACATTCTATTGTAACTGCACAGTACTATCACATTTTTGTACATGCAACTTAGTTTTTATTGCAAATGAAGAATAATTATTTTGTGCAATTTCAACAAATTACATACAGACGCTGCTTCTATTAGTCTCCTATCTTTCTAAACTTCCTTCACATTAGCAGCACGTCTATGATGACTTTAAATGGCGTGTGTGCATGCGCAGCTCACTGTGTGCTGGAACAGAGCCACACTGTTCCCTGCATCATATCCATGCTGCTAACGAGCCTAGACAAAGCTCCCTCGGTAGACTAATTACACTATCAGACTTCAGCAGCACCAGAACACCAGAACACTGTGTGCACGCAGGAGCCATTTGTCAGTATTTGAAGTTGGGACTTTCTGTGGCCAGAGAAAACAAAAGAGCTGCTGGGTAATGTAGTGTTTAAAGGCCAAGAGTGGGAGCTGCTCACATAAAGTTTCATTGGTGGAGGTCATAATATTTCTAGACTTCAAAGGGGGGAAATATTTGAATTCTCATATGAACAGTCTGAATAAGACTGAGGGTAATGTCTTGCCATAGAAGTGATTGATGTAAAAGTGATGCTGACTGAATGTCAAGTAAATGTTTGACAGGTCTCAGAGTAAGGGAGAGTTCACCCAAAAACTGAAAATTTACTCACCCTCATGTTATTCCAACCCATATGATATCCCCATTGGTGGATTAAAAATAGTTTATTAAATCGATCATTCAATAATTTTTTTTACAGAACATATTTGAAGTATGCCTTCATGCAACTAATTTCCATTGACACTAATATTGTAAGCAATAGCATATTATTGACTATATGTACACTTGAAAAAGTTCTACTATTTTTTTTAGGGTAAGTGGTATTATATTTATGTACTTAAATTTAGCTAAAATTAATTGATTGCAAACACTTTCCTTTAAAAAATGTAGTAAATTGATTAAAAAAAATGTTCAGGTGTAGATACTGTATCCAAATGATGCATAGTCACAATAAATTATGATTAATAATAATAATAAATAAAATAATTAAGTTTCTATAATTCATATATAATATAATTCATATATAATATAATAATATAATAATTATAATTCATCTGAGCTCCCAATTTACTTTTTATTAACTTTTACTTTTTATTTACTTTATTTAATTTTGTCACAAATTATAATAAATATTTATTGTAAAAAATAAATAATTAAATATTTTTTGAATATTTTATGCACAAAAGGACTTAAAAAAGGTTGCACGTGCAATCTTCTCTTTGTGGTGCAGTAATGTTCACTATCACCACCAGGTGACTATGACTTCATCCTCACCAAAGTACATGGCGCTTTATATGCTAGCAGTCACCTTATATTCCCACATGTCAGCGTGAATATGAGCTCATCTCTCATGACTGGTAATGTATGTGCAGCCGGTCATTTATAATGCATGACGGATACCGTCATGCCTGTAAAGAAAGAAAAAAAACAAAACCATTGGGTTTAGACTCCTCAATATTGTGCTGATAAATTATATTTTCTGTTGAGAGATTCACATCAGACTGGGTTTTCTCATTTAAAAAAGTAACTTGACAATCTTACATTTAAATGAAGAGCCAAGATCAAAATTTCAGTTCAACCAAAAATAGCATTTCTGTCTTTGTTTACTAACCCTCATATCAGTTCAAACTTGTATGATGTTATTTTTTCTTTCAAAGGAAAGACTCTGAAGGGAAGAATCTTTATGCTAGATTAAAGTTACTATATTTGTCAAACTCCGAAAAATGATTAAAAAAGATCTAGTTTTATGGTACTTCATGGTGCTTTTTTGAAGACTTTGTCACTTTGAATTATAGTTTGTCTGAAAAAGAGATGCATGATGCAGAATTCTGAGCTTCATTAGAAAAAACAGAAGAAAAACAACATTTTGAAGTACACTGCAAAATAATGACGAAGTAAATTACAATTACGAAGAAGTGGCAAGCAACACTGAATAAAATGTGAAATTTTTAGAAAGACAAAAATAGTATTCTTTTAAACATTTTTTTAAATAACTTTTGGAAAAAAAAATTTATAAATAATCAGAGATTTGTTTTCCATTTTATATTTTATTTTATTTATTTCAATTTTGTTTTTATACCACTGTATTTTTTTTACTGTATTTTTACATGTCAGTGTATTTCTCTCATTTTGAATACACACACACACAACTCTCTCATAGTCATGGGGCAATACTTCTTCCTCCGTCATGGATCAGAGAAGAAAAGCGCTCTTATCTGCGTCTGTAAGACTCTGTGATTTCTGAGAACACTTAGGGCAGGGAGGATGGCAGAACGGACTCCTAACTGAATTTTCTAATTGCTCTCGTCTGCAGAGCGGCCCCCTCCATTAGCAGTGATGCATCCTGGGAGAGAACCTCCCTCCGTGGCCATCCTGCCTCTGAGAAACACTCACCACCAGCAGCTGCATCACAGGAGGAGAACCAAGAGGATGGAGAGGGGCAAAGCGGGACTGCGCTCCAAGAAACTGGCCATCCTGTCACGCTCGCTCATCATCTGCAGCTCCAGCACCAATGAGGATGCGTCCAGCCCAGAAGAGAGGTACCGTGAGCCCTGGGACGGCGGGCTGGAGGAGGCGCTCCGCAAAGACCCACTGGAAGGGTCCATGGAAAATTCAGAAAAGTACATGACGAGGAGTGTCAGCATCCAGGTGCCTCAGAGGAGCCAAGAGGCCTCCAAAAGAACTATGAGGAGGTCCTTCTCCATCAAGGTATGTGTTACTGGTGACATCATAGCAGCGGGGCTTGCCTATTGGTTCGATCTGATGACATCACAGAAGTGGTGACACAGGTAGAATGAACTTCTGTCAGTTTCCATCATTCTTTTTGCAAATGTGAATACTTCTGGGTAGCTATAGACGTTTGAACACTTGCATTATGCATTTAGCACACTTGAAATGAGGAACTAAAGCAATTGGTCAAAGAGCCAACAAGATCTTAATATATATATATTAATATATTATTTCTACTTAAAGACTAACTAAAGAACTAACAATTATTAAAGTAACTATTCAAGAAGGCCTTTCCAGAAGTTGTTAATGCACATAAAGTATGTAAAATCGAACAATTATTATGTAGGACATCAATAATATACCGCTTTGAACTGTGATGCCTATGATCTTCTGTAGAGCTGCTTTACATCTGAAACTGAATTAGTTTCATTTTTGATGAATCCTGATGATGATATTTGAGAACGCCAGAGTTTTCCGAGCAATCTTAATTCTGGCTTTCCTGCCTGGATCACAGGGACGTCTCCTGCTGAAATGAATCATTATCACATGGCTGGTGTGATGCGAGATTCTGTGGTTCTGCCCAACTCATTACTCCTGCACAAAAGAGAGCTTGTTGCGATACACAGAGACACAGAAGGCAGCTCACAAACTGTAGGACATTCTTGTAAAGTCTTCAATCATAACATACTGATAAAACACCCCTTGACCTTTGCTCAGCATTGAAACAATATTTACTTTATTTACATTGACTGTAATGACACTGCAGGGACTTTATGAATAAGAGATATGCTGTGCTCCGAAAGGAATCATAAAATCAGATGACTGATTTACGGCATAAAGTCTGATACACGTTGTAACATATTCTGGTCAAAACCAGCCAACTGGGGGAAAAAAAACAACTGCAGTTGATTTTGTTCCTTTTAGTTGCATGCAGTTAGATAATGCCACAATAAAAAACACTCAGAAATAAGAAATGTAATACGATCCATCACTTTCTAAAAGTGAACGGAACAGAAAATATAAACTATTAAATTAAATATTACATATAAATATAATTTCTTATACTCTCTCTCTCATTATAAAAAAAGTATACATGTGTGTGTGTTTTGTAAATATTTGTATTATTATTTCATTATTGTTATGTATATATATTAAATATATTTATAAATAATAGAAATGATATGATTATAAATGTACATTTAAAATATATATACTGTATGTGTCTGTATTAATATATACATTTATACATACACTCAGTGCACATACATATATTATGTAAAGAAAATCTTTTTTTTAAGGATTGTTTGACAGCACTATTATGTGCTCACTATTAAGGGGAAATAACATCAAGAAGTAGATGTAACAAATCACAGCCAAATGATTTATTTCTAACACTAACAATGAAAGGTCAAGTCAACCATACTGCATTGTGGGATACAGTGTTTCACAAATTGATCATCTGAATATTTCATGCACACAAAACATTTACATACTGTGCACAGCAAGCATACAGCATGCTGCAGAAATAGTAGGTTAGTATGCTATTTTAAGCAGAAGAAGGACTGAAGATTTTACCAGTACTGATTTCTGTTTCCTAATCCCTTCACGTGTGAGGTTACCCTGCTCTCTTAAACTCTCGTTTAGTTCATTCTGTGAAACATTGCAGCTCTTTATTGCGGGGCCTGTAAAGGTCACTGATGTGGTTCATGGTCTAATAAAGCACAGCTATTATGGTCACATTTACCTCAGCTGTCAAACCGTAGATTTTTTTTTTGCTTGTTAACAGCTCTTTTTATAAGGAGGAATAGTAGTGCCCTTGTCTGACTGATCTGATGGCTCCTCTGGAACAGGAAAGCAGTTTCTGGAGAATGTGTGTCACCACGCGAGAGGAGGGTCTGCAAGCGGCTGATAACAAACTTCAGTCCACCAACAATGCTGCTTCTGTTGGACAAGATTTACACAGGTAATAATCAGCTCATTTGGACTGCTTTATAGGCTACTTAGGAATCACGGAGAGGTCCTCAGCATAAGTGCACTTCCACTGTGAGAGACAGAATATAAAAAGTAAAATCTGGAAATCACATTGTATGATTTTTTAACAATTTATTTGGAAATTACTTTGTCACGTAAGTATTTGATCACTTGCTTATCAGCCAGATTTCTGACCCTCAAAGACCTGTTATTGTGCTTTTAAATAGTCCAGC
>JAUMHP010000052.1:5821999-5832801 GCA_032361065.1 Enteromius trimaculatus | reverse complement strand
TGTGTGTATACAGTATATATACACACACACATACACACACACATCACTTATATAAGTGCTCACTCTGACCCTGGTCTATCTGTCTATCCTTACTGTTGAACCCTCTAACAAATGTCCTATTCACATGTTCCCATGAAATATGCATGTGTGTAAACATACACCGCACATACACGCAGCTCTCGGCATATTACAGCATAAACATAAGTGCCTTAATGCTCATATTTTGTTGTCTTCTGTCTCTAGGGACACGTACATCTACTTTGGAGACAGACTTGCCCCTTTTAATGGACAGATTCTAAACAATCAAGCAAACCTAGAGGCTGATCCAGAGAAAAGACCCGTGCTGAAGACTGTGTGTAGAACCACCAGCACTGAAGTAAGACTTTATCAGCTGTTTGTTCAAACATTCCCCTAAACTGATCTGAGGCCAGTTCTGTGGGTTGGGAGAGATCAGCGTCTATTCTAAGCATTCTGAAAATGTCAGACGAGCGGCCGAGATCCCAAATAACTCCTACACTCCCACAAACTCAGCAATGCCTCTGACATTGTCATGCAAAAATCAGGAGGATATTTCTTTGAAACAAACCATCTATTGTTCTTGTTTCATTTGAAAAATCTAATAAAATGAGTGTGCTGTTTATTTGAGAATGGTTTCAATTAGTCATATTACAGAAATACTAATCAGTGAAGTTCAAAAATATCAGGAAACTCTCTGCCTTTGAAAAATGTAGAGACTCAAACCATCCGATTTTTTTTTTTAATTAACCATTTGCTTTGTAGCTCTAAAACACAGGTTATGTTTATGCAATCAGGATAAACATGACAAAGTTACCCAGATTTTGCCATCTGTACAGTATTTAAGTTAAAAAACACATCTCTCACATAAAAAAAAAAAACAACAACTTTGCTATACCTTGTGTAAACATATAACAGCTTACACAAATGCACACACAAACTAAATTCATTGAACTTTTTAAAAATATATTTAATTGAGCTTCACTGTTTGCAACATTAAAATTATATGGTGGGTCAAAAGGGCCCATCATAAATTCTCTATATGGTTTGGATCCTTTTTCAATGTAAAAATTGTACGTCTAATCAACTAGGAAAATAAAAATACAATTTTTTTTCCCAAAAGCAACATGATTTGAACTATAATCTGTTGCATAAATGATTTGAGACAAGTGACAGACAAAGTTTAATACTCATGGGTGTTTCTTCAAATGACTGACCCTAAGTGTAAGTATTGGTGATAGTGAAGCTTACCTTAGCAAACCACACATAACCAGCTAAGCTTGGTTCGACCTCTCGTCTAGCCGATCTGAAACACACTAGTCAGATGTGATTAAACAGCCCTTAACCAACACAGAGTTCATTCAAGACACTGAGCAGATCCCAGACGCAGCAGAAACTAATTTAATTCAGGACGGAAAAAGAGTCACAGAATAGTACAGAATGGTACAGGGTTTTTTGGTACGACTCATTCAGATTTTGAGGAGAATGGAAGCGTGTTTAATCTGATGTTTGTACTGCAGGGTTTCTCTCCATGTGAAAGCAGAGCTCTGTTTGCTAATGTCAGTGAATCAGACCAGCTTGGCTACACTTATGGAGAAAAGGAGGGAATGGGAAACAACAATAACTTGAAGGTGGGGAGCATGCCCTGTTTTTCCCTTCAGCTGGAAAATCCTCAGTTTCAAAGTGATCTTTGTGATATTTAGCTTAATTAGGGTCATATGTTGTGTTTCGAAAGTGGGGTGGGCGGACTGAAATAGACTGAAGTTTCTGCTTGATTTATATCTTATTTTTCATTATAAAAAATATAAAAAAAATGTTTGAACATTTAGAGTTGGTAAGATCTTTTGTTTAATCATTATTTGCATTTTTTAAACGGTTTTGAAGTATCTTATGCTCACCAAAGCTTCGATTATTTGAACAAGATACAGGGAAAAAACATTTTGAAAAAATTATTACAACTTAAAATATTTATTTTCTATTTGGATATATGTTAAAGTATAATTTATCCCTGTGATCAAAGCTGATTTTCCGCATCATTACTCCAGTCATCAGTGTCACATGATACTTCAGAAATACATTTGCTGCTCAAGAAACATTTCATATATGCATGTATGTGAGTATGTACAGTTGAGGTCAAACATAACCTGCAAAATGTTAAGTATTATACCAAAATAATAGATAATACAAAATGCAAGTTATTTAAGACGTTTACAGTTCACAGGAGAAAATAATAGTTGAATTTATAAAAATGCATCTTAATACCATGTGCATGTTTGCAGATGCCGATTATTAAGGTGTCAGACGATGACAGCAAGAACTTGGACAACGAGGATCAGAGCTGCCAAGAGACGTCCTGCAAGAGATCTCGCTCCAACTCCACCAGTGAGACAAACCCACACGAACACAAGAGCCACAGCACTATCCCAATGCATCTCTCTGTATCTCTCAACTCTACTAATCCCAGTTCAAGCACTGACATGCAACACCGCACTGAAGAAAAACGCCCCTTTTCATTACATAACTTAAACTCTTGAGAGCATGCCACAGGAGATGTGAACGTGTTTTTGTGCTCCTGAACATAAACACATGATGTTGTGCTCTTGCCACACTGATGCTGCTCACATTGTCCAGCATCGAGAGCACGTCTTATGTAACTCCGCATATCCACATGGTTTTAGGCGTTCACCCGTACTGGATCGGAGACTTGGATACCATCATTATGAAGACGCCAGAGCTGTTCCCGTGTCCCGCCCACGCCACCGCAGGCTTTTACGGCAACAGGAAGTCTCTCTCTCAGCAGCTGGAATTCCCTCACAGCATTCCACAGGTGAGGGAGCGAGAGCCGCATTAAAGGAGTAAATCACCCAAAAATGAAAGTTCAGTCAAATTTACTCACCCTCAAGCTGTTCCAAACCTGTATCAGTTTACTTTTCTCTGTTGAGCACAAAAGAAGATATTTCAACCTCTGAACTGACACTCCCTGTTTTGAACATAGACATTAAAGTTCACTGTTCAAACTGTATAAATTGTTATAATTAATGCGCTATTGAAAAGTGCCCCTATTATAGGTTATATTTCATAACATTTTTATTTTCTTATAATATGCATTTATTTTTACCTTATTTGTTCAACGACTCCCAAATGATCCGTTCAACTATTCATTTTTCCTAACCCCTCATTGATTGGTCGATTTCATTGAAAGCAGTGTTTGTGAGCTTTCAATGCTCCAAAACCAGCCCCTAGTGACAGAGAATGAATTTGCATTTTCACAATGTCATTAAGAGTTCATCACAGGTCACTAGAAGAAGTTCCTAATTTGAAATTCATGTAAAAAAACAACAACAACAAAAAAAAAAACGGAGGTTCCTATGAAGTTTTGTTTAGGCGTTATACCACAAATAGCCACCAGGTGCCTTCTAAACGCCACTGAATTGTTTTAATTCATTTCTGTCACAAACGTTACATTTCATTCTCAATATTACTTCTATCACAAAAAACACCAAACATGAAATCTTAAGACTTTTGACCTTTATGGTCGAAATGATACTAAGGCATAAGTAAAGTTATATATCATATTAACGTAACATGCGCAATATGTATATAACGGTAAAAATAAAATAAAAAATGCATTTTATGATTTCTTTGAATTTTAAATGATCAAATTATGATTTTTTTTTACAGATAACAGCTATACCAGATGTAGCAGAATGATAACATTTTTATCGCACAGTATACAAAAATTAATGCAAATCAATTAACTGTTCAAACAAGCTTCGAAAATGTGCTAATTACTATTTGTCTAGCATAATAGCCGACGGTGAGTGTAAAATTATGGAGGATCCAATCTAGTGACTGAGCGAAGAATGACAGTGGGTTTAATTATATTAAAGTGCCTGATTATACTTGTGGATGGTTAGTGAATAAGTCATGGGTGTTTACACTGAAATAAATCAATGGTTTAGTTCTAAGGTCAGATGGTGTTTTGCCTGAACAGTTCTGGATGAGAGAATGCAAGTGACTGGCTGTTGCACTTTATTTGATAAGGCCATCATTATACTGCTAATCAAATAAATGGCTGTTGTAGTAAGTGCTCAAAGCATCTCTTCTTCTCTAGAAGTGCTCTCTACAAAGTGCTTTCCCTCTCCGCTTCAGAGTGGCTGTTGTTAATGAATGTCATGGGGAATGGCGCATGTAACTCAAATGCAGTATGCTCTGGGTAGCAGAATTTCATGAAATGAAAACATCTCATATCGTCCTTTTTGGCCCCAAATGCAGGCCTTTGACCTGCTTACCACATCATTTGTGCTCTTTTTGGTCTCTGCAGGCTGTGGTTAGACCGTCTCGCTCTTTAAGTTCAGCACATTTGGTTCCGTCGTGCAGCAGCGTACAGGCTTTCATCATCTCTAACATTGTCCTCATGAAGGGCCATGGAAAGGTATGTGTATCTGCAATAAAGAACGCAATGCATTGAGTAATCTAGATCAGTTAACCGCTATCCTGGTATTCCAGGGCCTGGGGTTCAGTATAGTAGGAGGAAGAGACAGCATGTACGGCCCAATGGGGATTTATGTAAAGACCATCTTTCCTGGAGGTGCAGCGGCCGCTGATGGAAGGCTACAGGAAGGTAAGCTCATTAGTTAAATATCACACTGTAATTGGTAATGCATGAGTATGTCCATCCAGATCTGTCCAGACACCTACTTCAAAATGAAGCTTTCCCATCAACACTCACAGCTGCATTACCCAGAAATGGATAGAAAACTATATTAGTGTTTCTGGTTTGCAGGAGACGAGATACTGGAATTGAATGGTGAATCTCTGCACGGCCTGACCCATGAAGATGCCTTACACAAATTTAAAGTGAGTAACCTCACCGTGATGGCTTCGGGTTTCAAAGCTGGCCTGTAATTAATGAACTTGGCACACGTAATAAAGACACACATAATGCATATTGATAGACTGATAAGAGTTGATTTAGGCCTGATTGATGACAGTAACTAAATTAAAATGCCACAGTAATTTGGTTAACTGGAAGTGAAATATATATTTCACCCCATATTTATTTTTCAAAATTAAATAAATGTATATTTTATTTATAGCATCATTTTAGCATTATATTAATTAATATATATATATTTTTTTCAAATTATTTTATTGATTTGTTTTCACTGGTATGTTCAAAATTTTTAGCACAGTAGTAGTGTTTACACTTATTTTTGCTGTAAATATAAATTTAAAATACAACATTAAAAATAATTTCACTTAATATAAAATTACTGATTTTTTAGAAGATATACACTTTCTCGATATGCTGATCTGTCAGTACCCTATCAGGTTTTACCAGCTGTAAACTGTGATTGTGTTTCTGAAGCAAGTGAAGAAGGGTTTGTTAACGCTGGTGGTGAGGACCAGTCTGCGGATGGGTGCCGTGTCGGGCAGCCATGGACAGGTCTCTCAGTTATGCCGATCCAGATCTCTGAGCTCCAGCACCGGTATCAGTCGAGTCAGTGCTGACCTGAGTGACTATAACTGTCTCAATAACCCTGCAAAAGCCCAGGACAGAGTTATGATGGAGATCACGTTGCAGAAGGGTGAGTATCCAAATCTCATGAATAAAACTATTGTCACACACTTCAAAGGCAGTGAAAGAATTTGATTTGGCTACTATATAATGCAACCTTGTATGGACTAATTTTAGTAAAAATGGTTTATCATGCTTCTTCAAATCCATTGCACAGTACAGAAGTCTAGAATTGCTTTAGAATTGCTTGTTTTGTGTAAATGATACAAATAACAGACGTTTTATTTATCGATGGACTATCCCTGCATTTCTTATTCTGACTGGTCTGAAAAAGTGCTTTGCAATTATTGGTTAACTGCGTTAATGCAGAAGACTCAGAAACATACACTATTAATACTGAACACTGGTATAATAAACTCTGTGATGAGCTCCAGACAGCTCTTGCTGAAGTTTCAGGTCACACAAACATGTTCCTTTTTTTTTGCTTATTTAGTAGCTGCACAGCAGCATAAATACACTTACAGTTAATAAAACCATTTACCTAAAGACGTTGTCTCATCTATACTTATCTATAATTTTGTTGTGATGCCATAGCTCACTCAGTAATGAAAGTACTGTCATCATGTTGTTTGATTTTCTCTCCTATAATGGGAAAAAGAGAGATGCGTGGTAGTAAGTAAAATGCACTGTCAAACTTCAAAAGGACAAAAAAACATCACTAAAGCAGTATAAAAATAGTTCCTTGTGTGTTGATTCTGATTGAAGCTGTGCAATAGCTCTGTGCCTTTGTTTCAAGAAACAGACATGTATCAAATATAGTTTTCAAATGCCATCTCTAAACTTCCAGATTAGAGCATTAGGGTGGAACGTTTTTTTTTTTTTTTTTTTTGGGACGTAAAAAAACAAACAGGGAATGGGCTTAAAGAAATTAAATAAATCAATGATTTCAACTTATTTGAGCGAATAAAGAAAATGAACATTAAGAGGATAATAATAATATAATTTCATTGTTAAATGTTGCTTATATCCAGCATCACTGGATATTATTGTGTCATAAGTTTTACTTTAATTAAACAGCAATATTCAGATCTTACGCTGATAAAACATGCAGTTTTTGTGGAAAGTAAAGCTTCGTTCTCTTTGATCTGATTGGCCATCTCAGTCATTTTGGCATTGATAAATGAGCATAACAATGTGACTTCTAAATGTTTTTGTCAAATGCGAAAATATTGAGGGGACAGTTTGGCCATTTCTACTTTTCAGTTGTATGTTGTTGTAACAGATTGCGATGCGAACATGTGAGTATTTCTAAACGTGTGTTTTCTTCATTGGCTCAGAGTTTGGTGTAGGTTTAGGCATTGGCCTGTGCTGTGTACCTTCTGCTGGCGGCTGCCCAGGAATCTACATTCACACGCTGTCACCAGGATCAGTGGCCCACATGGATGGACGATTAAGGTCTGACACATCTGTGCTGCCAATAAGGCGCCCTAAAGCAAATCATACGAGTGAGGTTGTACGAATTAGCCACCTTGTAAAATACTTACGAATTAGTCATGCCCATAACAGTTATGCCAGCGCAAAGCTTGCTGGGAACTACAGATCAACTGCCAAGTTAGTTCCTGTGTATATTTAAACATTTTACTGTGGTCTGGTTTTTATTAAAGCAAAAACAATTTAAGTCAATGTTCTGATGCTACTTCAAGGTAGGCACTTTAAAGTTAAGATTGGGAACAAGCTACATTTTCAGCTAAAGTCGAAGATGAGTGCAGTTCATTTTTGGTGAACGTAATATATATACCCTGCACATCCCAATATAAATGGCAAAAATAAATATTTTATGCTCCTAAGTGTGGTTTCTAGAAGGTTTTGACAACTAAGCAGACTGCAGCGCTGTGAATTGTTGTAATAATGTGCGCGGTTGCTGGGATGTTGTTAGTAAATCGTATGTGAATGTCTGTCAGATGTGGCGATGAGATCATGGAGATCAATGACACGGTGGTTTGCAACATGACGCTAAACGATGTGTACACGGTTCTGAGTCAGTGCAGCCCGGGCCCGGTTCAGATCATCATCAGTCGACACCCCGACCCTAAAGTAGGTCTGCTTTCCTTTCAGACGTACAAGAGAGCATTGCGGGTCAGATTTACTCAGCCACACAAACTGTGCTAAAACAATTTACACTTCATTATGGCTGCGTTCATTTATACTTAAACTATTGTCTACGTTGCTAGATCTAAGTTGCCAGAGAGTGCAAAAATATAAACTTGCATGTGTTTGAAGGTTTCTGAGCAGCAGCTGAACGAGGCCATCGCTCAGGCGGTGGAGCACAGCCGACTGAGGAGAGACAGGAGTCAGTGGAGTATGGACGGATGTAACAGCAGTGAGTTATTGATCTATTGTTTGCTTTGATATCAGCTTGTGACGGTCAATTCCAAGGCCTGTTTGACGCATCCTGCATTTGCAGTTTTTAAGTGATGTTTGCAACATTATTGCAACTGTAACTGCAGCTCTATAGAGCAAGTAAAGTGATTGCGAGGTTAGCACACTGTGAACTTCTTTTATTAATGGCCATAAAAGCGCAACATTATCACGAAACCTAATATTGTAAGGACCGCAAATGCATCCAAATGGTGGCTGTGTTTAGAATTACTTAGATTTACTGTGTGTTTGCTGCTTACAGTATATGCATGTGTGAAAAAGGCCAAGTTGAACACTGTATCAGTTGTAAAGTTATGCTTTAATTACAAGTGGAAAACATGAGGCCCAGTGAATTGGACTAAAGGTCTTTGCATGCTTTATGAAATTTGTGCATGTTAAAAAATAAATACAACCTCACATTTACACACTGCCTCTGAAACTTTGTCCATCGTGAAAAAATAAATAAATAAATTGGAGCGCGTTCAATTTTTTGTGTTTTTGCATCCAAAGCAAGAATTGTGATAAGAATGGATGACAAATGAAAAATGTATACAAACCTTTTTTTTTTTTTACTTTTTGTGCATGGACCTTAAAGGCAAACATATTATGAATAATAAAACAGTTCTTATACAGTCATGGAAAACATGGAATTTATATGCATTTTCTAATTTCCATACCTAAAAAGAAACCTCATTCTGAATAATATACATTGTATGATATAATAAAATTTAAATATATATTGCTTAGTTGAGGGCACCTAATTTCTAATTTTTAAGAGACCGCATTTAATAAATTAATAGTTTAATCTCATCGTTATACATTACCTATTGTTTACTCTATTCTCCTATCTGATAATGTTCAGTGCTTTGCTACAGTCTGAACTGTTAAAAGCGCTATATAAATAAAAGTGATTGATTGATATCTACAAATAATAAACATTTATAGTGATTACAGCAGTGATAACTATGTAAATCTTATAAATAAAATGATTGGAAATATGCGATTAATAATAATATTTAGAATTAAATGGAATTCAATTATGTATTATAGCCTACTATTATTTTTTAACAGTCTCGAATGTTTTCTACGTTTATATTTGAACAAAGTTTCTGTAAAATTTTTGACATTATATGTATATATGTTATATTACATTATATACACAAATCCTATTTTAACAGTGGATTTTAACATTGTCATGAAATATGGAAAAAAAGAAAAAGAAAAAATAGCCTACTTTTCTGTTAGACCTTTATAAGCCTAAGATTGTAGAGTATAAACATTTTTGCAAACCAGAGAAAAAATATACATTTGTTTGTAATAATAATAATAATAGTAATTAATTTTATTATATTGTTATATATTATTTTAAAAGATTGGTATCAAATGGAAACCAGCATAAATTATTATTATTATTTAAAATTTTATGGTTACACCTAGTTCGAATGCATATTACAATACTATTAGCCATTTATTAGTGCTAATTAAGCAGATATTAATGCCTTATTCTACATTATGTTTTTCTACATCCCTAATCCTACCCAAATTCGAAACCTAACAACTACCTCACTAACTACTAATAAGCAGCAAATTAAAATTTATCGACAGAAAAGTCATAGTTAATAGTTATTTATTCTAAAGTGTTTCCACAATATTAATCATGAACTCATGTTGACGTCAGGGAAATTCATAGGTCAAAAAGTGTGGTAACCCTGAACTTGAATCAAAGGCTCAGACCAGCCCGTGTTTGCTTAGTTTACGGTTTATATGAAATGAGCTTGATTTATTTCTCCTGTGAAGATGATGTCTGTATCTGATCTCAGGTCTGAGGAGACCGGACGCCTGTTCTCACAGCAGACAGAAGTGTATGCGCTGTCTGGACCGGAGCACGAGTCAGCTGCCTTGTAGACGAGCACAGAAACCCATGATGCGATCGTGCAGCGAGGGCGCCTACAGCCAGCGCTGTATACCGGCCAGCACCACCACTCAGTCCTTCCTCGAACCCCAACACGTCACCAGAGTCCACAGCATGGACGTCTCTTTAACAACCAACAGTGAAACTTCACTTAATAACACACTCTCTCCAGCCTCGTTCACAGACGATGACTATAACATTCCCTATAAATGTCCGATGAATCTCACTGGACAGCAAACATTAGATGTGCATGCGGGTTTGTTGAGGAGCTCAATGCAAGGAGCAGCAAACCCGGCACGGAGGTACTGCAGACGACAGGAAGTCAGCAGTCAGGAAGCGCTGACTGATTCGAGCGTCTCTAGCCGAGGTTCACCAGTGAAAGAGGAAGATCTGCTGCCTTCTCAAAGCAACTGCCAGGTAGGGCTGGTCACATCTGTGAAATGCACTATTTTTATAAAAACAAAACATATTCAGGGGTTGTTTTGGCTTAATTAAAACTATTATTTCTTTGTTTTCTTTTCCTTGTGTAGATTTGCACAGTTAACACATCATGTCAATGAGGTTATGCACAAGCAATTAATTATGAACAGGTTTAAATCTACTTTAAACTACTCCTTTTTTTTGCTCAAGTCAAAGAGACCGTTCAGAGGTGTTTTTTTTTTACTGTAAGATGCATTGCCCATAAATGGCAACTGAGTAAGTCAAGACATGATTGGCTTAACTGCAACCATTGCCATATTGGCACTTTTTTTTTAACAGTTTTTTGCATGAGAAAATCTTGCACCATCAAAGTGCAAGTGAGGAGCTGTCATAGTTCTCGAAGAGAAAATGGTATTCATTTTTTCCTTATATTTTCTGAATGGATTTTTAAATGCATTTGACTGGACAACAAATATAAAAGTATTTAACATAACACAGTGGGTGCAAATATATATA
>JAUMHP010000052.1:5796318-5821828 GCA_032361065.1 Enteromius trimaculatus | reverse complement strand
CGGTAAAATTGAGAAATTGTTCAACATTGTCCTCATTGTGATTATGAAAAACTGAAATGTGTCAAATCTGCAAACTAAATATATTGCCACTGTCTATTTTTAAATATAGAAATATATATAAAAATTGCTTGAATATTTGGTTAGATAAAATATTAGATAGAGTGACTCTGAATCTGGCCATTTCTTGCTCTATTGATTGGCAAATCAGGACCCCAACAGGAAGTGAATGAGACGTTTTTTTTGTTTTTAAAGGTCCAGTCAGTCATCAGTCTCGCACAATGCTTTATTTGATTCATTTAGTTGAATTTATTTTACAAACAACAGTGAGTATGTGCACACCATCTTTCGTCTCACCACAGGATCATTGAGAAGAGTTTAAAATGAAAATTTATTAAAGGACAAATCTAAAACATGCACTTTTTATTAATGCATTTTCTTTACAAACAATTCAATTTTTTTTATCAAAATAGTCGTTCATTTTACAGTGACTATAGTTTGCCTTACACAATCTTTTATTGTTTCTCCACATGCATCTAGTTTTTCTGCAGTCTATACAGGGCTTTGAGAAAGATCTCAAGGCTTCTGTTTAAGAATGTACGTAGAAATTCATGCTACTTCTTTCTGGACATGTTCATGTCAGTGTTTGATCTTTTTTTTTTTTTTGAAAATGAATCAGGGTGCATTTTATACAAACATTTATTTGCACAATAGTGCATCATATGTGTGATTCAAGTATTGAAATGCTTGAGCGTTTGGCATGAGGCATGGCTCTGTGTGTGTACAGTATATGCCTGTGTTTCTGTGTGCAACAGTGATGCATGACAAAATGATGCCCAGTGCATTTCTACACCTTTTCATTTGTTTTGTAAGACTCAAACTCAGCCAGCCATTTCCTGTTTTTGTGACAGGAAGTGGTTGAATGCACAGAAGTCGGAACTAAAGCATCTGCCTGTATCTCTGAGCCTAAAAGTGACTCAACACACAGAGGGGACAGACAGCACAGAGGTACGTTAACCTAAAATATACCTACTACTGGGTAATACTATTACAAGACAAAAAGAGAAACATGTGTCATATAGGTTGTATAACTTTAGATATTTATACTATTCTGAGCAAGATCATAACACATATGCTGAGACTTTTAATTTCCTGATTCGGCTGATAACAGTAAGTTCCTGTATAGCAAGGTTTTTATAAAAGAAAAGCTTTGTCAAATTCATATTATAGTAGTATTATAATATTTTCATGTTATATTATATATTAATAACATATTCTATTATGAAAATAAAACAGTTGTTGCAAATATTGGATGTAAGGCAGGATGTGAATCAGTTCTCACTTTGCACTTCTCTGTTCGACAGCATATTAAAAGGAAATTAACAGGTCGCTATTGCATTACAGGTCCAGAGTCCCCATCTAACGTGTGTAGTCCGAGTAAGCGGGTCGGTCTGAGACGTCAGGCTCGTTTGGAGGTCAGTACAGATCAACCACTTGACCCCTGGGTAAAGCTGACTGAGAGCCCAGAGAACCAATATTACTGCTTCAAAACCATGAGTCAACAAAATGGAGATAGTGAGGTTAACGGCACGGCCCCTGACATCACAAACACCACCTCAGAGTCCAAATCTGAGGAATCTCCCAATGTAAAAAAAGCCCCCCCGGTGGCTCCAAAGCCGGCTTGGGCACGTCAGAGCATTAAAAACATTAAGTCTGGGAAACCGATAACAGAAGCTTTGAAGCATCCGGATAACAGGAGCCACGATACTGGCAGGACCTTTGGAATAAGTCTGAGGTCTGCTTCATCGGGAGCCAATTTGTCAATCAGGCAGAAGATCAGCTCGTTTGAGACCTTCTCAAGTCATGATGGAGCAGAAAGGCCAAGCAGGCGACTGGCCCCAACTGCATCTCTTCCTCCAGTGGAGAAGACGCCTAAAACCTCATCTTTAGACTACAGCACTGCAGGGAGAACTAAAATTACCACAAGCAACTTACACACTGATAATGACTGCCAGTTCACACCAACAATTTCAGCCACCACCCAGCCGCCAGAAGAAGAAAAGCAAGAACCAGCTTCCCTTGGTTCAGATATCATTTCAGAGCCTCGTCATTCCCCGGCAGAGGAAGAAAATCAATCAACTTCTCATGATTCAGAGCCCTGTAAGCCGATTCCTGTTGACGAACCTGCTCCTGACTCCACGAAAGAGCTTCCACCTGCTGCTGAGACTGAGCAGGAACCTTCTGAACCTTCTAAAGAGGATTTGCCTCCTTCAAGCTATGTCCCGAGGAGATCGAGCAGCTCAAAGGAGGGTCCTACAGAAAAAACTGAAGATGCAGGAACTCATGCGGTGAGCTTGAGGACCCGGAGTCTTCCCCTCGGTCCCTCTTCAGATGCTCCCATCTCAAGCGGCTTGGATGGGGAGAGCCTGGGGATCATCTTGTCCTTCAGCAACCAAGTATCCAATGCTTTGATGCGATCCATGCAGTCCCTGCCGCAGTCCCCTTGCATTCGGTTTGGAAACCCCTGGGGTGCCCCACCAGGATCCTCTCTTGATGACTCAATAGAGGCAGACTCTCCTGGTGAAAAGTCTCCACCTTCAACAGTACTAGAAAGCAACGAAAAGGGTTTCTCTGTAAGGTATGCAACTTATCTCAGCATATTATCTCTGAAAACAATGCAGGACAAATGGGCTTGGAAGATGAAAGCATTTGGGGTATAATTACACTGCAGTGTTGTGTTGGCTGATGGGATGGGATAAGATCACTTGCAGGACTGGAGCCAACAATGTCAGCTTTTATGTTGAGAACTGGCTGCACGATAAAGGCATTGCAGAGGTTTGAATCATTCGAATCAATCTGTTTTAAATGAAACAAGAAGCGGAAATGCAGCTCTTTTGAGTTAGTCAAACAACACAGCATTTCACGCTAAAGCCTTCCAAGCTCTCATACTAGTCTTTATCGCTGTTAGAAGAAAAAAAAACACTTTCCTGTCATGCACGTTTGAGCTAAAGTAGTATACAGATGGATGTGGTGAGATGTGATTAAATTGGCCACAACGTGTGCAAGCGAAACGTAAAATTTGCTTTTAGTTCTATAAGTCTAAGGCTGGCCCCACACTTAAATATTTTATGCCTGATTTAGAGCTCTCTTTGCCGCTCTAGGCAATTGTGCATTTTTTTTATTTATTATTTTAATCTTTTGTGTGGTGGTATGATTATTTTAATGCTCCCGATCATGTCAGAGCCTCCACAATCCTATCGAACATGATAGATTCATTTATAAATCTTAATCAGGGTTGCCTCTGATGTGACACCCGCCAACGAGAGGAAGCGAGCTTCCCCACATGCTTCTACAGCTAAAACTTGGCAGCCACAAACATGAGTATTGAGAAAGAAGATCACCCATATTATTTTACTCTCCTTTGATTTCCTTGCATCTTTTTAGACCTTCGTTCACAATGCAACATCCATCTTGCTTAATTCATCGTCTGTATATTCTGGTTCGAATAAGTAAGGTTAGGAAAAAGATTGCAAATCATCCTCTCTGTCGAAAACTTCTGACATGTTTAGAAAGACTTTTCTATGTACAGCAATGCATCATCTTTGTGCATCTAATTTTACAAAAAAATATGCTTTGTAACATAACAGCTAAACCATTGAACGTGGTAGTTGCGTTGCTGTCTATGCAAGGTCAGAAAGCTCTTGGATTTCATCAAAAATATATTCATTTCTGTTCTGAAGAAGAACAGAGGTCTTACGAGTTTAGAACGACATGAGGGTGGATAGATAGATGAAGAAATTTCGTTTTTGTGTGAACTATCCCTTTAAGTTTGTAGTCTCCACCAGTTCTAAAATCGGCCTAATGTGTCCCAGGCCTAAGTTGTGAAATCCTGCTCCTGGATGGCCACTGTTTAGATTCCACCATACTTAAACCCACCTGTTAGCTGGTTCAGGTGTGTTTGAATAGGATTGGAGCCAAACTATGGATCGTTGTCTTTCTTCGGTTGTCACTTTCAATCAAGCTAACTTATATCTGGTCTACAGCTTGGCCAAACTGAGAGTGCGTACCATTGAGAGAGGGGAGGAGAGCGAGAAGGAAGAAGGGAAACCTGAACGACCGCCCACTTCAGCTACAGATGTCTGTGCCCAATCCATGCTCTCAGCCCTTCCGCCACAGGAGATTCAGAGGATGATCCAGGAAGTCAAGGATCTGGATGAAGACACGCTAAGGGTGGGTTAAGCTCTGGTGTTCAACAAAGTACATGCTGTTGGCTATTGTCTGGCGTTGATTACTTCCACATCCGCAAACCTGAATATGTATGAGAGGTGTGACAGAGGAACAATTCCCTATGACGAAAGAGCATATTTGAAGTGCTCTTAAAGGTCAAAGAGCTTTCTTGTACGTGCTGCTATGTTCGGAAGCACACTTGTTAGCAGTTAAAAAAAAAAAAGTCATGCTTCTCTTGGTCAAGAGTGCAACTTCCTGACCATGGCAGTGTTGCAATGACCCTATTAGTTGTTTTTGTTGCACTGTTTTGCATTTGCATGACTGTTCCTTCTGCCACATTTTTTGTCCGCAGTTGAACATAGATGTCTGTATTCCTTAAGATTAATGAAGTGATGAGCACGTGCCCTTAGACATAATGTGTTTTGTGCTGTAGGAGAAAAATGCAGAAAAAGAGGAAGTGTCACTATTTTGCAGAAATTTCTTGAGGCCATGCCAGCTTTTCTGTTGGCTATCTAAATAAGAGAACTGTAAAAGTAATCCAAGATGAGTGGTTAGCTGCAGAGTGTAATCTAATATATAGCAGAAGACCTTCATGTCCCTCAATGTAATTTGTATTTATAAATAAATTCAAAACAGAAATATAAAGAAACGTTAAAAGCAAATTAAATTTTGTTCAAAGATTAAATACTTTGGTAGTTCTTAAAAATAATATAGAGTATGCAACAACAAAAAAAGCATTATTATGAATATAAATATGTGATTACCTGCTATATCTGTATGTATCCGATGGCCACTTTACTATCCAGTGAGGCCATAGTTGGAAGTGTAGAGGCTGACATCATAGAAGCATGCATACATGTAAAAAAAGACTCAGTGAAGCCATTTTTTAAAATAAAATACACAATTTTGGTCCCAAGACAAATTAAGGTCTGCATCAAAGTCAGGATTTGTACTTTCAGGACACGTCTGTTAAGAAATTTAGAATTAGAATTAGAAAAGCATCATCTTTTAAATGCCTGTTAACACTGGTGAAGGCAATATCTCTATATTTCTCTCAAAACGGCATGATGTAATGGAGTGGGAACAGAATCCAGCCCGTCTGGACATCATCATTGTGGCAGCTGTTCTTTACAAAGCGATAAACCGTGTTCACAAATGCAGATTGCTCCTCTGCGTTTTCTAGAATAACAGTTCAGTTCAGCCACAGATACAAAGGGGTTTTGAACCACAAAATATGCTATAAACAAGTCTGATTTAGATTTCTTAATGTCCATTAGCAACTGGAAGACATCCATGTTGTGATTCTACATAAAGAAGAAGGAGCTGGCTTGGGTTTCAGCATCGCTGGCGGTATCGATCTGGAGAACAAAGCAACTACAGTGAGTGACGTCTCTGTATCTCCATAAACCACACACCACAGCTCATCCACTTCACCTGTCAACAGGAGACAGCCTCTTCAGTTTGCTCATCATGTGTAGATCAGTATTATTTGCTTGTTTCCCTGAAACACAAAATAAGATCTCAGCTTATGCAGAATGTCTAAGCTTCAAATCTCTCATTAATGAGTGTAATAAATTAAAAACGATGCGTTCGGACAATAATCTTCCCTTTTGCAGTAGGTTTCAAATGTTAGTACACAAACAGCTCAAATTTTGGTCTATTTCTTATATAATATGTCACTTTCTGAGCTTAGCATCAAATATTATCATGTGCTTTTGTTGTATGGAAAAGAAAATTGGACATTAGAAATGATGTGAGTAAATGATGACAAATTTTAATTTCAACAATACTGTTGAATTTTGTATTTATTAATTAAATAGACAATACTTTTACTTGATCATGTGACTTAAATACAATAATGTCGCAAAAGATTTTTATTCCAAATAAATGCTGTTCCTTATTTTTTAAAGAATCCCGAAAAAAATGATGATGGTAATACTAAATATGAGCAAATCAGCATATTATTATGAATTCTGAAGAATCATATGACACTGAAGCATAATGATGCTGAAAATCCAGCTTTGCATTGCAGAAATAAATTACATTTTACAATATATTCAATCATAAACCAGTTTCATACATTTTAAACATTTACTGTATTTTTAATAAACTAAATGCAGCCTTGGTAAACATGAGAGGCCTCTTTGAAGAAAATAAAGAACATAATACTACCCTAAATTTTTATAATATTTTAGGATACGGCTACAAACTACAGTGGTCCCCCTGTAAATGCAAAATGTAATACTAGCAAAAGAATTGTATATATTGATATTGATTTTACTGTATTATGTACCTTTAGGTTCACAGGGTGTTTCCCAGCGGTCTGGCAGCTCAGGAGGGCACCATAGAAAGAGGAGATGAGGTGCTGTCCATTAACGGTCAAACGCTAAAAAACATCACGCACAGCGACGCCACTGCGATTCTCAGGCAGGCCCGCACCATGAAGCAGGCTGTGATAGTGGTGTCCAAAAACAAAGACCCAGAAGGGAAGGGAGGCGCTAACGCTAATGAGTCCAGCTGCAGCAGCGGGGCAGAGAGCAGCGTCACAGGTGGGCCAACACTGCTGACGTCAACCCAGAAATGACATTGATGTTTAATGTCAGTTTTTAAAGGGCACGAAAGGAATACAGGAATGTTACAAGAGCTGCATGTTGTGTAATAAAAGCAAAACAAACCTGTTCGCCTGAAGTTAAATTAAAGGCTCTCTTGGAACCGTTTCACAGATGGACTAATTCTATCCAAATCTGACACGTCATCTGTTCATGCACAACTTGCTGAGCACTTTTACAGTTTTAGATAACTTGGATGGAATATTAGAGTTTCACCATGCCTCGTAACTAAAGCCAAATTTCTCAATGATCACATTTCAGTGGGTTTCATCATTTATCTGGATGCATTATTAATTTAAACCTAATCCAAATAGTGCTTAACACAAATGTAAATAGATATGCAAAATATGTGTTCGTTCATTCTATGGTTTCAAAAATGGACTTTTAGGGGACGATGGAGGTGAAGTTCTAACAATCGAGCTGGAGAAGAACGCAGGTGGAGTTGGATTTAGTCTTGAGGGCGGAAAAGGCTCCATTAATGGTGACCGACCACTAACCGTCAACAGAATATTTACAGGTGAGACTACAACTGGACCATAAATGAATGATTCACGCAAAAACAAACATTTGCTCAAAGCATACTTCCCCTCAAGTCATCCAGTATGTAAATGCTTCTTCCTCAGGACAGATTTGAAGAAATGTAGCAGTACATTACTTACTCAACAATGGATCATGTGCAGTGAATGGGTGCCGTCAGAATGATTGTCCAAACAAACCCATTCCCTGCAGAGGATCTATTGGTGAGCAAGTGCTGTAATGCTAAATTGCTTCTTAAGAGCAATTATTTTCAGTGTGGCATCGAAACCAAACCTTTGATAAACTAATACGGTGTGGTTTTCTCATTTTGCATAAGTCTTTTGTAAAGTTATGTGGGTGCAGAATACGTGGGGCCCTGCAAATTAGACTTTAACATGAATCATATAATATATACTGTATTTTCTCTGGCAGGGAGTGACGCTGAGCAAAAGGGGCTGAAGTCTGGTGATGAGGTACTGCAGATACAGGACTCGTCCCTGCAGGGTCTCACGCGCTTTGAGGCCTGGACACTCATTAAAGGCCTTAATGATGGGCCGTTTACACTCCTCATTAAGAGAAAAAAATGTGATTAGAACTAAACACCACTGAAAATACAGGACTTTAAATAATGCAAAACTTCATTTCAAGAAATGCTTCCTGCTAAAAACTAAAAAAATATTACAAAAACAGGGTTCCCAATGAATTTTCATTCCATTTTCATTACTGCCGTGTTAAATGTTTTAGAGTTGATCAAGAAAAACATACAGTATATACACACCCATTTATATGGCTTTTAGCCCCCCCAGCTTTTATGAGTTTTGCAGGCCTGGGAATCCAATTCCCTGATATTTCCAGCTTCTCCATGACTGGGGAACCCTGCTGGGATCATTCAGTTGCCTTGATTGCTCCATTTTGCCATTAACGCATTTTGGCAGTATGACTTTCATCTCCTATATGATGTGCATGATGTGCATTAGCGCATGTTGTGGTACCACGTGATCAGGAAAGCTTGTTTTCCTGAGCAGAATTTTATAGCACATCACAATACTGGTATAATACTGTTTTACTGTTACAATCAGGGATTCATAAAACATTTAAAAAATAAATAAATAAATAAAAAAGAGATAGGTCTGTTTTGATGCAACGATTTGCACAAGCCTGTAAATAGTTTCAGATATATTTCTACACCATTTCACCAAAGCAGAATGTAAAGAACGTGTCGTGAAGCATTTGTGGCACATGGTTCTCAGAAGATTAGAAATTATTTAAAAAATGGTTCTCTTTTTTTATGTCAGATGCTCCCCCTAACAGTACATTGCTCTAGTTTTTCATCACAGCCAGAAATAAAAAATAAATGACTTTGATATTTTTAGAAATATGTATTACGTAACAGAATACACCTTTCAGTGTTAAAAACAAACAAAATGAAATACTGTGCCTCTAGTATTCTGGTCTTGTTGTTTTTTTTCCCTTAATATATTGAAACTGTGTCAGAACAAATATGTTTTCCATGTAATTATTTGTTTGTAATGTTGAAATAAAGTATGACACAAATGATAAATATGCTCATCAATTGTTTTTAATATCTGAAAACAGAATCTAAAAGGAGAATCATACAATGAGTTTTACAAAGTGCAATTTGTTTTTGCTTCTTTTAAGTATTGACAGACAGTACACAGATGTCCCAGTCAATGGCAGGTGGACATACAATAAACGGCACTGAGCAAAAACAGACTAAAACACATTTAAAGTCAACACGAAATGAGAAATGACCCGAATTCAATCCATATTTCTAGGTCCATCACTGCATGTTATTAAAACTAATTTAGTATGGCTTGCTCCGCCTTTTACGAATGCCTCGTATTGTTCAACTTCTCCCATCCACTCATCTTTTTCCATTCTGGTTTGTACCGCCCACTTTCCACTTTTTCAAGCTAAAATGAAGTACCAGCAAATGCTTTATTCTAGACTCAACAGTTTACGGTTTATCTGCGAATAACATTTCATGTTGACTTTAAGAAAATTTTAAATCTGGAATAATCAAAAACACACACACTTGACACAACTGACATACTGTATACACTGCTTTTGGAATGTAAATCTGTGTGTGTTATTAAAACATACACAGAACTTTGCACAATACTACTGAAGGCAAGCACACACTCCTTGCAAAATGGATGTAAAGTCTAGACTCCCAAAATAATCCTGAAATGCACTAGAGTATACCGCTCATTTACAGTACATAAAAATAATAAAAAAAAGCACACATCTCCGGGCCATGAGCATGCGTTCACAGTAATTTAACTGACGTCATATAGGCATAAAAATACAAAGTACCTACTGGTTAAAACGCATGTCAGGAGGACAATCGTGCAGCTAGACACAAACCGGCAAACGCTAATTAAAAAGGTCAAAAAGTCACGCAACACACCAGGTTCTCTCTGAGGTCAGTCATATCAGTGATATATTAAACAGTCTCTTTGTCCATGTGCGATTACAAGCAAGAAGGCTAAAATGGAATCCATTTTTCCTATGTCTATGAAAAAAATAATTGGACAAAAGTTTGGACAAAAATGTGAATTAAAAAATGCTCTCCCTTTTAGTTCTTGCATGTCACTTTTAATTAAATTGGTCACGCCACACAGGATGCAAAATCAGAATAGAATTTGAAATTTGATTCAATTGAAATTCAAATATATTCAGCATTAGTCAAACACAATTATCTAGACTTTGGGGAAAATTAAAGCATTTTGGGAAATTTTTTTACACCCAACCCTGAACCGATCTGAACCAAACAGTTGCTGGTAGCATTGACTTTCACTGTATTTATTTATTTTTTCCATTTTCTTCTATGGTTCATGAAATAATAAATTAATAAGTTAATTTAGTATATAATATTACATATATATTTATTTTAAATATTTCATATGATTCTTTAAATTTCATCTGGTCACTTTCAGAAAATTCAGTAAATTCTATTTCAAACTCGGCATCCCGTTATCTACCTCGATTCAAACATTCAAGAACTAAAAAAATTGGAATTTCTGTGATTCTTAATTCTATTATAATTTCCATTCATCTTAATGGCGGTTGCAGGTCTGGCTGGCTCAGGACCCAATGGATGTGGATACTTGTACACAAAAACACAAGGATACTTTTGATTGGCTATCAGTGGAGAAAAAAAAAAAAGTTTTATACTGGTTATAATCACCAGCATGGAGTCGGGGCTATTGGCTGTTCTTTTATCATTATATCTAATATCCCTTATTACAATTCTGTCATGATTGTTCTGGCCTTTATTTTTTGTCTCAAAAATACAGTACATAAACTCAGTTGTGTTAACCGAGTACAGCAGCGAACGCAATTCTTCAAATTTGTCTGAAGATATGTATCTTTCAGTAAACATTGATTTACCAAAGCCATTTATGCGCTAAAATATCACTATTCAAATATAGAAACACAGAATATTTCAGCATAATCAACACCCAGACTTGTGTTTAAGGGTCAAGCTATCAAGCGCTCTATGACTCAAATAAAAGTGTAAAATCTCAAAACTAAGACAGCGTCCTGAAACATGTAACTGAAATTCTAAAAACGGCTTATTAATATAAAACTCTGTTTCAAAAAGGAGTGAACTGCCTGTTTAGGCCAGACATCAAACATGCACTCGTGACACAGAAGCAGTAACCTTATGTTCTAAGATTTCTCATTCTAAAGCAGTGTCATATGTTTTATGATAATGTCAAGCTCTTTAAATCAGTCGTGAGTCGAGTCTCTTACGCTTCATGTGAGGAGCATTATTTGTGCTGACTATGTAGGGAGCTCCAAACTAGTAACTGCAGATGGCAAGCTATATGAATGAAAATAATCCAAATCTATTATCATGCTACATTATGGGATCACACCGCTGAATTATGGTTAAAAATAATAAAAACAATTAATGGAATGACTCTGGCAAAGAGCATTATGCTAGCAACTCCAACATTATGTGTCCAATACCCATGAAACAAACAGACTGATAAAATTTCATTTGCATGCACTATCAGTCACTTTGGATAAAACAGGGTTTCTGCAGGTTTTTATGAAGACATCTGTAGTAAATGTAAAGGAAATGTATAAAACAGAGTGAAGACAACACTAAACTTCAATATGCTCTCGAAATGTGAGTGTCTAGAGAGCAGAAACTTCCAACAAACCTCTTTTACTTTTTAATATATTTGACTAAAAAATAGCTTATGGCTTAAATACCTCTGCTTCCAACCAAGAATATGGAAATCAATTTTTTTCTAACTTCTGATCACACTGCAAAGAGTTTATTTTGTCTTGTTTTGTGGTGCAACCTTTTAAAAAAAACGTTTGAATCGAGCAGCAAAATGACATGTTTTTGAAAAATGTATCAAAATTGAGTTTATGAAAAAGCGACCCTATCTCAGCCCCCATTGTCAAGATTTGTTCTTGTTTTAAGCATAAATTTGTGTAGTTTAGTTCAATTTCAGACTTAATATATTTATGCTGCATCTCAAGTAAATGTATCTTCGGGATGTTTAGATATTTGATCCGCCAAAATAACAAGTTGCTTTTGCAGTGCATGCAACATTAAATGCCATAACTCCATGAATTTATGAAGACCTTAATTTGTGTATAAGTGAATTAAGACTAAGATCTGCAGAAACCCTGTAAGAGCATCTGCCAAATGCATAAATGTGTAATTTTGTTTTGTGCAACAGTTCATCGTTTGAAGTCAAGTTTTCAGAATTTCTGAAATAATAATATGTCCAACGAAATGCTCCTGTACTCTTAACTCTGTAGAAAACGGTCTATGTGCAAGTGTGTTTGGACACGTGTAGCTATCGGAAGAATCAGGAATAAATCTAAAAGCAAATTCAATTTCCACTAAAGCTTGATTAAATGCAATTAAGTGTGTCAAATTATTAAAATATTCACATTTAAGATTAAAAGGAGGGGAGGGGATTATCTATAAAGTGCCACTGGTGTTATTTCAGAGATTTTACGGCTTTGGTCAGGTTGCTGTAAAACTCCACCATGCTAGTGGGGAAAAATGAATCGACAACCGAACGAGGAAGCAAGCCTCCAAGATCAGTCTGAAAAAAGCTGAACAGCTGCGTTTTGCCTGGTTCCCTACAGAGAGAGGAAAAAAGTAAACGCTGCATGAAGTAAGAGCAAAGAAAAAAAGACCGAAACGAAAAACAAAAACATCTGAAATGTATTTTTTTTGCCACCATCTGCTGCCGGATGTTTGAATTACATCAACCAAAGACATGAGAAACTCACCCAGGAACAGGAACACAAAAACAGCCACACGGATGGTTGAAGCCTCTGACATAGCCAGGTTGAGGAGGACAGTTTGGATGGCTTACATTGGTAGCTATAAATCAATGACAATATCAATAACAGTATTATTAAGGTCTAATGTTTATCAAGAATGATCCTATCCAGTGTCAGATTCAGATCCAACTAAAGGAGAAAGGCCGTGCATACCATTTGATGAAACTGTGCCATCCTCATAGCGTTTAACGGAAATGACATCAACAAAATCTCGAGGTGATATAATACCCATAGCAGCCGAAGGCGTGACCGTTCGACAGATCGAAACATCCTGTGGAATGAAAAATAGAAATGTATAAATCCTCGATTGCATCCCTGCAATAATTGCAATCTCAGTAGAAATGAGAAATAAGAGTTACTAATAGTGAACGGGAGGGAAACAGATACTTCTCTAGTCTGACATTATTGGACAAACTCACGCTATTGGTTGAGCGAATGTTGCTTTTTGGGCTGGTTTGTAAACTCAACAAACAGATCAATGTGCCATACACCCAGTGTTTACACTTGATGTTAGCCAACAAATGGCTGACTTCTAGCTGTGCACATTATACGAGAGTACCATCACTGATCTTTGACAAATTTAAGCAAGAATCCTGAAATAAAACACGGTTTCTCACACCTAGCTGAAAGAGGAACTGGTCAGGGCATATGGTTTAGCTCAACAACGATCTTCTTTCACATGGGTGTGTATTTGTGTTTTTCTTACCGAAGACACCTGCTCAAGCAGCTCAAACTTTTTTATATTGGCATCCCATTTCACACGTAGTCCATTGATTTCAGGTTTCAAGCAGTCCCACACTTTGTCTGGACTGCCATTGACAATGCCCTCCCCCTTATACCTAAAAACCCCAAAGAACACACAATCACTGCTTCATGCATACGGGGCAAAGGTTAATGTCATTGCTGCCATGATCTTTGCACACAATGTCAACACAATGTGCAAAATGCTAATAAAAAGTCAAATGTACAGATTATAATGTGAATATGAATTAAGTAAACGTAAATGCAATTAAAAGTTAAAAATATCATTGCGTTCTATTAAGCAATATTACATGGTTCTTTGCCTTCTCAACTATGTTTTTTGTTCTGGTTAATATAAAAAGGGACATTTTCAAAATAACGAAATTCCGCAAAACATATGTTTTCACATTCTTACGAAAACGTACAATGAAAATAAAAATAAAGCTTTCATTTATGAAATTGAAATGATGTTTCTATAATAGAAGCAACATCCATGCATGCCATAAAAATAGTAAATATTCCAAAACAATTATTCAAAACTAGCCCTAATTGAAGAATGAGCTGGTGATTACATCAATCGCACATTTATACCTAATCATAACTAAAGCAATATACTTATTTCCAACAGAGAAATGTCCTTGACTCTTCAGGAGTTATTTTTCATTCCCTGACAGCATAAGTAAGGCTATGTATTGATCTCAGTCTCACAGGCTGAATAACGTCCAATTTAACGAGCACATAACATTTCTCATCCAATAGCTTTAAAACAGGAGCTTCACAAACTAAAGTATTTCTACAACACCAGCACGACAAGTCAGCACATATGACGTCACGATGACAAATTCAGGACCATAGTGTAATTTACAAATTTATGCTTACACATATCCCGCGAATTCACAAGAGGGTCTCCAATGCACCACAACATCATTCTGGAAATAAAACACAATGTTTGTTTATAGACCAACAACTGCAAAAGATGGCAAAATGACACAGTTCTGTTAAATACTTACAGTTTTCTTGCATGTTTTCCATCCGGACTCGTCTTTTCTGTAGCTCAAGAGACGGTCTTCCACTGAGCTGGCCGTGTGTATGTAATCCATGACAATGGAGAGTGTATAGTTGTATTTAATATTACTTTATCGCTTGTCCTCTAACAGCACATGTATTTAAAGCGTTATATCGCGGGCGACCGGTTGCGATCTGCTAAATAGCGTCAGATTAAACAATTTACCTTCGATTGTTCCAGTATCTTTGTTAAAGTACGTCCAATATCCATACACCAACAGTGGCTACAGTTAAATATGCCAGTTCGTGGTATAATAGGTCAGATGTTTTCGGTTCATTCATTAGTTACACAGTGACTGTCATCGTGACTGACCGGCTGCGACAGATAATAATCCATACAGTTCAATAGAGATCAACGGAACGATGCAATTAAACACGCGCGATTAAAACAATAAGAGACAATTAACCCGTCTAACGCCACAAAATCTCCATAATTAAAAAAAGAAATCAGTAAAAGGCCACTTCCTTAGTAGGTCGTCACAAGAATGCTGCATTCTGGGAGTTTGAGTTTTCTGGGTCGCTCCTGCTTTACAGTAACTTGCACTGACTCGTCCCCATTTTCGTATGTATTACTAAATAAACACATTATTTAAATATGAATTGGTTTCATCAAAATATTTTATTAATATCACATTTAGATGAACGCGGGGCAATTTTAAGTAATTACGCTTTTGTTTTTGCAGATGTCCTTTCTGATTTTTATCTATAACAAATAGGTTAAAGAATTCAATAGTAGATGTTTTGATTAGTTTTGCTGTTTTGAGGTATATTATCTCAAAACATATCATTTGATGACGGTAGCTACATCACAAGTTGACAATCTCATCCAAACTGATTTATCAAAATGGCATAAATTTTAAAAAGCACTAAAATTACTTAACTGTCAATACCTCACAGTGCAATCAATGATTAGCCTAAGATTTTGTTCCTGAGCTTGACAAAAATATTTATGCCCCATCCTTGAATGAAAAACAAAAGACCCCCCCCCCCAACACAAGCATATTCATAACTCTCCTGGACTCAAAGTTTTTTCTGTTCGTTTTTTAAACACATATTCCTATTTCATACAAAAGCTGTTATCACATTTAGAAATTTTAAGTGCCGCTATTATGGGTTATGAAAGATTTGTATTTTGGTTTTGGGAGTCCCAAACAACAGGCTGACATGTATGCAAAGTCAAAAAACACAAATTTTCTTAAACTATTCCTTAATTTGTTTAACGACTCCCAAACGATCCGTTTAACGATTAATTTTTCCAAAGCCCTCCAGTGATTGGTTGATTTTTTTTTTTTTTTTAAAGCAGTGTCTGTGAGCTTTTAGTGCTCCAAAAGAGGCACCTAGTGGCAGAGAAAGAATGTGCATTTTCATTCAGACCAATGCAAAAATCATGTTTTCCCAGGTATGTGAATGTAACAAGTGGGCGAGCAATATGCTGTTTTATTCAATGGCGTGGGAATCGTTTTAATGATTCAAATTCATAATTTTTTAAAAATCTATAACAGGGGCACTTTAAGAATTCTGGGAGTGGCCATTAACCTGTTAATTTGAATACTGCTATTCAAAGTGTTAAGTTGATCATTAGTGCTTAGTGTAAACCTTTTCCCCAGTTGCCCATGATCATTTGGATCAACACCACAATCCCCACACATACAGTAAAGACGGGGAAAGTGTTTGATGTGAGGTTTTAACTTAAATAATTTTATTTTCATACACACCCAATCTTGAATTCACGTCTTCAGCCTTGAATCAGACAGGTCAGCCTACAAATATCCAAACATTATAATTTTTCATATAAGATTTAATGGAAGTCTAGATAGGCCACATGCAAAGTATACTCACATAAACTATATATTTCTTTGAGCATTACAAGGCAAAACTGCAACTTCTACTGTATATAATAAACCTATACTGTATGTATTACACCAAAATAGTGGCTCTGTTAAATACACTAGCTGTCATGCTGTCTACTGCTTATATAGGAAGCTAACTTTTAAGGTGGGATTCTAGCTACAATGCTATTTATAAACGTAATTCATAAATGACTCCTTATGACTTGATTGGTGCCTCAGGGTCACATATTGTTTTATTTGTCACGTCTTCTATCAAGTACTAGGAACAACTGAACAGTCAGATCAGATCATGTATGCTGACTAGTGATTTGTATGCTGACAAGTTGTTAGGTATTGATGTACACCTAAAAAGCTTCCTACATAGACAGCTCACCAGTGCCATAATCTCAGTTGTACTGTAGCTCTATACAGGTTAAACGTTGGAGCAGACAAGATCACTAGTACCAGGCACGTTGAGCTTAACACTGTTTTTGGATTTCTTTTTGGTCAGCTTGGCGCTGGACTTCAGGTACTTCTCTTTGTTGTGAATGACTTGGATGTATTGGTCAGTGCTGCTGTTTTGTTGGTCACTACTAGATGCCAGCGAAGCTGAATCTGACTCGGTCAGCGACGGCTCCACTTTATGTTTGGTCTTGGGCTTGACGTATGGTTCGCCATACCTTTGAACCGACTCTGGCCCTCGGATGTTCGTTTGAGGGTTGTTCACCCAATCGTCATCTTGATCGTCCTCTTCTTCATCACCGTACAAACCCTGCTCCATAGACAGCTGACTGTTTATCCTATCGCCAATGTAGAATCTCGCTGTCTGATGAATATCCGACAGTGATCTCGGACGGTTCGAATGTTTGGACGAGGCCCTCCTCGTGCTGCTCTTTGGATCTTCCTCCTCCTCTTCCTCGCTGAGGTGTGGCTGGTGGCTTCGGTGAGGAGTACGAGGAATGTAGCACTTCACGTTGCGTGGATAAAGCTCTACGATCTCCGTCGGATCGTCTGCGAGGCGGTAATGTCTCGGTATGCGTGTATTGGAACGCATTAGCTTCTTGCGAGCTTCGTGTTCGTTGACGATGACGTAGCGTGTCGTATGTGTGCGGCGGCCCGCGTAGCTCTGAGCCGTGATTATGCCAGGCTCGGTCCGCATGGGACGGAGGGTTTTCCTAAACAGCGGATCAGAGTGGATGTTTTCAGCATACCGTGCACACGGGTTGTAGGCCATGTTGTGGTAGGACTTGGAATGACAGGAACCACTGCCCAAGTACCCAGAATGCCTAGAGAACGGAGCATTTGAAATGAATATGTATGCTTGAACATATTAAGCCTATCTTTTATAAGCAACTAACATTTACCTTTATGATGTAGCTTGTAATTTATGTTAAAGGAATCGTTCACCCGAAAATGAAAATGACATCGTAATCTACTCACCCCAAGACATCTTAGGTGTATATGACTTTCTTCTTTTAGACGAGCACAGTCTGAGTTTTTAAAAATGATCCTGGCTCTTCCGAGCTTGGTACTGCTGGTGGATGGTGACCATGATGGTGAAGCTCCGTAAATTGGATATTATTGGAAGTATTGTGTTGTAAATCTAACTTCCATCATAGGTTGAGTTAGAAGTCAGCCAAGAAGCCGGAACTCAACGCTCTCGTGGATGTGCATACGGCCGTTGACGAAAGTCGGTTATTTCCATTGTGATTTAAAAAATATAAATATTTATACACAAAAACCCATTGATCTGCTTCAGAGGACATGTGATAACCCCCAGGAGACGTATACGTTAGTTTTACGCAGCGGTACTTGCGTATATATCCGATTTATGGAGCATCCAAACCATGGCCACCATCCACCAGCAGTACCAAGCTCGGAAGAGCAAGAATACATTTTGAAAAAACTCAGACTGTGCTCGTCTGAGAGAATAAAGTCATATACTAAGTGGTTCCAAAACTTATATTGCTCTCTTTTGTGAAACAAAAAGGAGACGTTAGGCAAATAAAAAAAAAGGGATGGTGATTTATACTGTCAAGGACTAAAAGCACCATAAAAGCAATCTGCCCACACATTTTTCTTAAGAGCTCACTTTGTGTTTCACAGAAAAAAGAAAATAATGTAGGATTGGATTGACATGAGAATGAGTAAATTATGACCGTTTTCAGTTTTAGTGAATCATTCCTTTAATTATAAGTAGTATGAATGGCATCGCATTTTATGAAATGAAGCCAAAATGAAGCACTAACAACCCTATCTGTGATCTGATATGATAGAGCAATAAGTATAATAAGAATGAAGATATTTAAGAGGAAGATTTTTTTTTTTTTTTTTTTAAAGAAAGCTCTCTGAAAAGCATCTACATTCACAATTATTTTTTAGGTAACCTCCAAAGGTTGGCCGACAAACAATATCACAAGCAATCATCATTATTCAGAAAGTGTTTACTGCAGTCTTTTGTTTGTGTCTTAATTACACTTTTTGAGTTACAAATAATTTGTGGATAAACTTGTGGTTGGAATTTACAAACATAATTCCTGTAATGCAGTTTGCTTTATGCATCCTTATGCATATCAAGCATAACTATTTAGATAAATTACTTTACATGGACACAACATCAACAAGTGCTTCAGCTACAGTAGCCTTACATTATGTCAAAACCTATACATGTTTTAATATAGTGGATGTGCTTTTTAATGCATTTCAAGTGTAGTAATTTACCATAATCCAGTTTTATTTTAGGATTATTTATTTACTTACTTCTATAGTATTTTTTGGAAATGGTATATACTTTTGCATTTTAATTTATATATGTCAAATGATCATTTCTGATAAATTGCATCCAAAATAAAAGTTTTTCTTTACATAGTATGTGGGTGTATGGTGTTTATTTATTATCTATATACAAATAAACATACATAAAAAACATATTTTGAAAATATGTATATTTTATCAATATTTATATACACAAATGTATATTATATGTATAATATAAACTAAATATTTCTTAAACATATACATGCATGTGTGTATTTATATACAGTATACTCACTAAATATACAAATTACACACACATATTAGGTAAACAAAAACTTGCTGTGAAACAATTAATTGTGATTAATTGTATCCAACAATAAATAGTGATTTTGTCATTTTTTGTCAATTATCTGTTCTGTAATTTTGTAATTTAGCTTTATTTTAGTTTTTCAATTTCTTTTATTCAATGTTAAATTTATTCCAGCTTTATTTCATTTTACAAAAAATATTTTAACAGTTTTAGTTAAACACAACACAACTGTAATCGTTATTTTTTACTTTTAAAAACTGAGCACAGATTTTTGCAGTAATCAACATTATGCCACTAACACTGTTGATATAGCTTCATTACAGATTACCCTCATAACTAAAAACTAAATTTCAGATTTATGCTTATCCATAATTAAACGTCACAAATATACCAAACCTGATGGGTATGTACTCCACTCGTCGTGCTGGTCTTTGAGGAACTGAGGGGCTGCTGTACATTCTGAAAGCACTACATGGGCAGAAATGGAGGGCAGTGACGCTTTGTGAACTGCAGATGTATGGAAGCTAAGAAGCAGTGAAATATAAAGCCACAGATCAGCACAGACCTACTGGCCACAGGCTCTGCTTTGTGTTTCTGCCTCACGGGGACAGAGGGGCTCCGTGTTGCTCCGGACGCTCTAGGGATGTCTGATCTTGAAGCTGACTGCGTTATGGTCCGTATGCTGTTGCTATGGCAGACGGGAGATTCGAAGTTGGTGACACTGCCATTACGGCGCGGAGGAGAGGTGGAGCGGGCGGACGACTCCATACTAGTAATGTCGCTCTCTTGTTCCGGCTTTTTATCGCCGCCCTCAGGTGCCTGCAGACGAGCTGTAAATCACATATTTACACACCCAAATGTCCAGCCAACTGGTGACAAGCTGATATTGGCTTATGACGTTATATATTGTGAGTACATAACTTTGGCCGTTACTGTTCAGCAGCTTGAAATGGGCCTGAAACCTTCCCTTGTATTCGTAATGAAGATAGTTTATAGACAAAGTACCTGCAGCTAGCTGAAATACTTTCTTCTTGTCGTCTGTCCTTTCCTGCAATGGGAGATTTAATTAGCGCTATAAAATAAACTGCTGGAGAAATGAGATTATATGAAATCCAAAGACCTCATCCTGTTTCGCTCGGGTTCCTTATTGTAAATCACGGATCTGTTAAATGAACTGAAATGCATCACGATGATATTCGGTTTCGAGTGCTTACGGTCTGCAGCTGCAGTCTTAGCTGGCTGTTGGTGACTTTGAGCGATCTGGCGATGGACTGGAGGTAGTAGATCAGCATGCTGAAAGAGACAGTGATGCATTGTTGCACAGGGTTGAGTAACTGAATGCATCTGTCCTGCTCGCCTGCTCAAATTATGTTGGCTTGACAAAACAAACATGCTGATATTCTACAAAACAGGGGTAAAGACATTTATAACTCTCTAACCATAGGCCTAACATGTAACTGGTAAAGTCTTCTGTTTACATCCTCCAAACTCAGCAGAAATTAAGCCAAGCAATGATTCCTGAAAAAGTCCACAGAGGGCAAAAGCGGTTTTAAACACCAAATGTTGATTTCATTTAGTTATTAGAAGTTAATTGATAAAGTGCCCAAAACCGTGCTGTGGTTGTATGTGGGTCTCTTGAAGCACATAGTAGAACTGGATGATGACCAGATATCTCTGTGTGGAGCACTGGCTGTTGTGCAAACAAAAAATGATTTCCTCGGCGGTGCGGAGGAGCATCACGACCATCTGACTCTCCCTCTGATGCTGCGCAAGACATCTCAGCCTCGTAGGGTGCCCCGAAGGCTACGCTCAGCCCCGTTACGGGGGGAGCAGCGCCCACCGGGAGGACCACAGGACTTCTAATGAAATCTTCTAATCTTTCACTTTTTACTTTATTTTTATCAAATAAACACGATCTCCTAAAGCACCTTAGTAGCATCCATAAACACATAGGACATTCTAAGAAAAGCAACTCATTTTTCAGATAAAATTTTGTCAAGCCTACGTCTGTTTGTTGTTGGTGAAACTGTCTTTTTCTGGTTATATTCTCAGTGGTAATTAAGGCCATTGTAGAGAGAAGTACTTACAAGAGTAGCAGCAGAGCGGGCAGCACCACCACAGGACTGGTGACGTAACTCATCACTTTACTGAACCACAGCGGAAAGTCATTGGCAATGGTATCGGAGATGATGTCGTAAATCTTTTCCTGGCCACTACGGAGCAGAAGAGGAGATGTGAAAACATGCAAGCTTTGCACTTTAATGCAAATCAGAAATAATTCTTAAACTGCGCCTATATTTATGGTGAATCATTTAGCAGTGCGATATTTTTTGTATAATTGATGCTAAAGTGCAGCAGGCAAATGTTTTCTATATATTGGTGCTGGTCACATTTTAAATTAATTTAAACAACAAATTTCATGTGCTGTTTTTCATTTAGTTTAATAGTAGCTGTGTAGTTATCTACAGTTTACCAGGCATCTTTGCAAATTAGACCTACTGAGGGTGAAGTCAGATTACACAGATTTATTTTGCACATGTCTAGTTGACTGTAAGCAGTTATTAATAATTGAACTGACATACTACAATAGTTTATTCATTTTTAATTAGTGCTGCCAAACAATCGCATACAAAACAGATTTTGTTTGCATAATGTGTGTGTTCTGTGCATATTTAATATGCATATATAAATACACACACATACGGTATAGGTTTTGAAAAATTACATTTCTATATTGATATTCATATAATTTATATTATAAACATTTAATATATAAACCATACTTCCTGAAATATATACATGCATGTGTGTATTTATTAAACAAGATTAATTATTTGACAGCACTATTTGCAATTCATTTTTAGTTTCCATTTTAGTTCCATTTAAGTAATTTTATTCATATGTCTATATATTATTTATTAATAATTTTTGTATTTGCAGTTTCAGTTATGCTACAGTAGTATGTAAACTAAATGAAAATGGGTAACACTTAACTATTAACAAGTTTTCCCTCAATAAATTCTTATTGAGTAAGGTAGATAAGTTTAGGTATTTGGTAGGATTAGGGATGTAGAATAAGGTCATGTAGAATAAGTCATTAATATGTGCTTAGTTATAACTAATAAATGGCTAATATTCTAGTAATATTTATGCTAATAAGCAACTAAAACGTGTAACTGTAAAATAAAGTGTTAATAAAATGTTATCTTGGCAAATAGCTCAAATAAATTATAAATAATTTATTTTCACTGCTCAAAAAATAAAGAGAACAATCACACTTCTGTGAAACTGCCCACTTAGGAAGCAAACAGATTCAGTTTCACATGCTGTTGTGCAAATGGAATAGACAACAGGTGTAAATTATAGGCAATTAGCAAGACACCCCCAATAAAGGAGTGCTTCTGCAGGTGGTGACCACAGACCACTTCTCAGTTCCTATGCTTTCTGGCTGATGTTTTGGTCACTTTTGAATGCTGGCGGTGCTTTCACTCTACCCACACAAGTGGCTCAGGTAGTGCAGCTCATCCAGGATGGCACATCAATGCGAGCTATTGGCAAGAAAAACACCAAGATTGACAAATTCGCCACTGGCGCCCTGTGCTCTTCACAGATGAAAGCAGGTTCACCCTGAGCACATGGGACAGACGTGACAGAGTCTGGAGATGGAGTGGAGAACGTTCTACTGCCTGCAACATCCTCCAGCATGACCGGTTCGGCAGTGGGTCAGTAATGGTGTGGGGTGGCATTTCTTTGGAGGGCCGCACAGCTTTCCTTGTGCTCACCAGAGGTAGCCTGACTGCCATTAGGTAACGAGATGATATCCTCAGACCCCTTGTGAGACCATATGCCGGTGCGGTTGGCCTTGGGTTCCTCCTAATGCAAGACAATGCTAGACCTCATGTGTCTGGAGTGTGTCAGCAGTTCCTGCAAGACGAAGGCATTGATGCTATGCACTGGCCCACCTGTTCCCCAGACCTGAATACATCTGAGCACATCTGGGACATCATGTCTCGCTCCGTCCACCAACCGGAGTGTTGCACTGGAGACTGTCCAGGAGTTGGCGGATGCTTTAGTCAAGGTCTGGGAGGGGATTCCTCAGAAGACCATCCACCTCCTCATCATACAAGAACAAATGATTTAATAAGAATATTTTATTCATTCAGATCTAGGATGTTTTTTTTTTTGTGTTCCCTTTATTTTTTTGAGCAGTGTATATAGTTTAAATAATTATATATAATTAAAATAAAATTATATATATATATGCAACAATTTGTAAATTGCATCTGCAAAACTTGAGTCAGTATCACTATGTTTACCTATAGATATCTGCACATATTTCTGGGATATGACAAAATATTTCAACATCCAAAAAATTATACATATCACTTTAAATGAGATTATATTTAAATGCAGCCCCACACAGGACAGTATAATTTACCTAAAAGGTCCACAGTACTGGGACGGCCGATACCTCACAATGGCAAAAATGGTCGGTAACATACACAGGAAAAGCATGAAGAGAAGCATCGCCAGATAGAAGTTATTTGATCTGGGGAATAAAATACATTTCAATTAAAAAACGTAATCTACTTTGAATTAGACTTTCATGATATCTGATAAGTTGCACACTCCTATTTATCAGATAGAAAATATAGCACCTGAGATGAAATACGCTTAGAAAACACGGTAATGTTTCGCCTTACATCTGCGACTGACTGATAAAGCTATGATGAAGATGCAATTACATAAATCTAAAAGAGAGAGCGAGACTCATGCTTTGACCAACCTAGTCACTTGTCACACCGAAGTATCCACTGTAATCTCTGTACTCACCACACTGGAAAATGAGTGGAATTTGAATTCAGTCGAGCAGAGAGAGTCCCTGAGCCAAACACTGAATGCCGGCTGACTTTAAATTAATCTCACAGCTCATAAAAAGCTAAATTGTTCCACATTGCAGCTCTTGTCAGAGGAATTTACACCAGCGAAGGGAACATGTAGAAAAAGGCTGGGGATGCTTTTAAGCTTAGGAAGATGCAGAAATAACAGTTCTTTGTTGTAATTCAATCTAAAAATCAAACTCGTTTTAGGTTAAGGGTTTGAATTGACTCTGCTCACTAACCATATGCAATGCTAAACAGGGAATAAACGATTCCAAGAATAAACTATTTTTTGCCAAAAAACTGAATGCAAAATGTAACAGTTTACCAGCAAATCAGAATATATATGTTGTTTACATTTAGATTAATATGCATTTGACTTTTTATCCATAGCTACAATAGCCTAACGTGCCGAAGCTGAAAGATGTAAGTCACATTTGCCTAGGATGCTTTAATACAGTTTTAAATGAATGTAAACATGCTTGAAAATACAGTATCTGTGCAAAGGTCCATTTGCAGCTTTTTATTAGAGACGTACAGGCTTGGTCAGATACCGGCAATGGAGACAACACAGATTCAAAGTCGAAGTAAACATGCAAATATTGGGGCGGGCAGCAAACAATCAGAACCCAGATAAACAGTCCATGGTAATAACAGAAAAAACACAGGAAAGAATGCTCAGAAATGATAGCCGGGGGAAATCAAGACTTCGCGGTGAGTGGGCGTCTGTAATCAGTAAGTGGGTGTGGTAATGAAGTACAGGTGTGGCGTGTAATCAGTCCCAGGAATGAGGCATGATGGGCGATGGAGTTCAGAGCGTGGAACTGCTCTGGCTGGAGTGCCCTCTGGTGGAGACACCGAGGGAGCTCCAGTTGGAGATTGTAACAGAATATATAATTTTAAAATATTTTATATTAAGTAAAATAATGAAATTGATTCATAATGATCTGAAAATAGCATGTAATCAATACATTTCTATTACTTTCTTGATCTCCATTTCTTTGTTATTACTAACGCCGGTTTCACACTGCACGTGTCAGCAGGGCGTATGCAGTGCGTGTGCGTGCGCCGATTGTGCTTTCACACTGGCAGCGTTTGTCGCGCGCAGATGAACCGCGGCTTACTGCTGTAGTCTACATAGAAGCATCTTATTTTCCAGCGCTCTTCTCCGAACACTGTGTGCCATGTGCTTTGATTTATGTCATTGCCAACATACTTTTGTTATGCGACTAT
>JAUMHP010000052.1:5770971-5781182 GCA_032361065.1 Enteromius trimaculatus | reverse complement strand
CATCAAGTGTTAGACAGTCTTCTAAATTATTACCTGTGGGTTTTTTTGGTCCGATAAGTAATACCTCTGTTTTGTCATATGTAACACTTGCTCATCGTTTTTTACTTTACCATAAGCACAAGTATAATTCAGACTCTTGTATAGAACACATCAGGAAAAAGGCCATGCAGAACACCAAAGTGTTGCGCTATTTTTTATATTTTCGCATTGGTTAATGCTCGTATGGATACCTTACACACACAAATGTCAACTACACAGATTTGTTCAGCTAATTTTCAGTTAATGACAACATTTTGGCGGCCATCTACATAGTTTCATATGTGAGACACTTCCTTCTGTGAAGTAAGCTATGCTATCTTTTTTTTTTTTTTTTTTTTTAACAAACATCTTACAAATGGAAATATTTTCAGTTGTGTAATGCATCTATGATGCTAATATACACCTATTTCTAATGGGTGAAGCCTTGGCCTGGAAGAGAGGTCATCAGGTGGTCTCCAGCCTTCACTGGATGTTTCGACCCTTAACCAAAACCGAAACCATCCAGCTGTCGGGTCAGGCTTCCAGCTTATACCCTCTCTCTTGTGCCAGAGCCAACAGGAGGCTCTCTCTCTGCCGCTCCTCCCAGCCTACGAATGGCTGCTTTCCTCAAGTGACCTCTGAGTCCAACCTTTGTCATCAGATTCCACGCAGGTTGAGCTGGGAATCCTCGACACATCATGGCGACATCTGTACCTCCCCTGTGTCAATCCGTTCTTACACCCAGACAGAATGTGCGCCATTGTTCCTTTCCCACCACATAACCTGCACATTGGACCCTCCCTCCTCCCCCACCTATGAAAATTAACTGGGGTTGGTAAGGTGTCATACATTGCTCTAAGTAGAAAGGATATATAGAAGGGCTCCAGCCTCCACAGTTCGCTCCATGTGATTGTTCTCCTTGGGAGGTCCCACCTCGTCCATGCGCCTTGAGTTACGAACTTGATGGGTTTTGCTCTTCTTCCTTCTTCCTCAAGGTTTCGGACTTAATCCAGAATCAGTTCTCTTCTCCCCTAGGGCTAGACTAAAATATAGTAGTTCAGTGCTTGACACAAACCTTAGAATGGTGACAATCAACAATTGCAAAAAGATGAGCTTTACATCACAAAATAAGAAATATCTAATAATAAACCAAAAACAAAGTCCATAAACAGCATAACAATAATCCTACACCATTATAACCACACAATTTATAATTCTGCAATGCATGTTGGAAACTATTGGAAACAATTCAGCTTTAACAAATGCATCTGATACTGTGGCAATTCTCTTAATTAATCTCTTCACAACCTTTTGCAATACTTAAAACTATGCACAAACATATAGAAGTAACAGGCAAAAAAAATAAATAATAAAAAGTTTGCCATTACCTTTTATAAAAAATGCTAAAGAAAAAGTCAGAACTGCAATTTATTTTCACCATTTCAAGTTTAGAACTCATAATTCTGACTGACTTTCTATAAATTACAATAAAATGTAAAATTTACATATTGTAATTTTTTTAGTCAAATAATTTAAAAATGCATGGTGTAAACTTTACATCTCAATATTCAGTTTCTGCCATGGGATTTATTATTTGTTTGCAATGGAAAAAACATTTTTTTTTATTAAATGGTGAATGACACTTCCACACATTTATGTCTGGCGCCTTCTAAAGAGTGTGTTAAGCCATGTGAAGAAACAACCGTTAGCTATAGTCCACTAAAAGTTCACACACCCGGATCACTTCAGTGATTAAAATGTGGTCAGGAAAATGAGCATTGTGCAGTCCACAAGTGCAAGCAAAAACTAATGAAATTAATTCTAACAGCCTATTTCTTAGAGTACAGTTTTAATATGCCTTTGTTAATTTCATTATCTATTCTTCACAACGCTTGTGGACTTAAGTCGCTGGGGTATATTTGTAGCAATAGCCAAAATTTCTTTCCAAAAGTATATAAAAACTTAATTTTTGATCAGTAATATGCATTGATAAGATCTTCATTTGAACAACTTTGAAGGTGATTTTCTCAGCATTTAGATTTTTCTGTACCCTCAGATTCCAGATTTTCCTATAGATGAATCTCGGTCAAATATTGCCCTATCCATTCAAATCATACATCAATGGGAAGCTTTACTCAGCTTTCAGATAAATCTAAATTTCGAAAAATTAACACTTGCGACTGGTTTTGTTGTCCAGGGTCACATGTGCAAATTTACTGTATAGCCTTTAGCATAATACAAAAGGCAGCAGAAGTTACAGGTAATCCAAAAATACCTCTAAAAGCTCTAATGCCATCATTGGTCAGAATCATATGTATAGAGCCATTTTGTTGTAATTTTTCCACCGCAGTGTGTCTATCTTGAGCCCTGAAACAAATGACAAATTACAGTCCCAGAGGTCAGGTTTCAATTTAACATTTAACCCAATAAACACAAATCAATGAGGCTTATTGATCGCATATGAGCTGTGCTCCAACAGCAACGTAAAAAAAGATCCTTTCCCAAACATAGCATCAGTTATCATTCCAATCTTATTATGATATCAGTTATCATGCAAAGAGAGTAAAATCTACTTTAGTAAATACAACTGAATGACAAACACATTTACAACCATCATAAATTCAGTTAGAATAATAACTATCATTATTTTTGAATCAGTTGTTATGTTGTTGTTGTTGTTGTTTCTACTTAGGCTATTTAATAAGGCGTCTGAGCATATATTTGCCAGAAAAATAAAACAAAATAAATAATCAATGGTGAACTACAGAGGCACCAAACATAGGTCAAGTTCAAGGTCACTCACTTTACACTTCACTTTACCATAGTCCCACATTTGCATTATAGTCTTTATGAGAGGACAGTCTAAAAAGAGCAGAGTCAAGTCAAGTCAAATTTATTATCCCATATAGGAAATTTGGATTGCAGGCAGTGTGGGTAGTTTAGCCATTGCTATAACTCTAGAAGACAATCGAGGCTGGCCAGAGTGAATTGTTTGATTTGGGATATAACCAATGTCAATTCAAAAAGTAATTGGATACCCCTCTGTAAATCCTATACAAGGTTTTATCTGGTTTGCACTTCGCAGTATTGCAGTTCACACATGGGTAAAGACCTTGTGGGGCAAAGAGAACGACATTGGTTCTCACTATCTGTTAGGTTGAGGATAATGAGAAAAGTTTGGTAAAAAGAGACAATTACAAAAGTGTACTGATAAGAGCACAATGCCATGACACGTGGTAACAGAACAGAACTGAACACAACTACTATTTCCAATGCATCACTTTGAAGAATACAAACTAGATAAAAACATAATGTATGCTAATATATTAAGGTGACCGAGAGGGGATGTCTTCGGTTCACTTAGTTTATTTCCGTATAGGTGTACACCTTATTAACGTTTGGTATAGTTTTTGCTAGTATATTTAATGATTGTAGACTGTTTATGCCCATGTCTGACGATAAATAAGCATGTTGTGTTTTCATTTGCAAATAAAAATGCGTGAATGATTCATTCCTCAACGAAAAAGATAATCCAACGGCTGCACTAACCATTAGACTCTTTTAATAATTATTAGTTCGCAGAAATAAAATATATTTAATTCAAAGCTTTAAACTGCATTTTAAATTATGTGAATTTAATAATAATAATGATGTTGTTGTTGATGACGCTGATAATTATTACGAAGACGATGCGTTAATGGACATTTAATATTAATGTTATATTTATTTATCATAAACTTAATATAAATGGTGTTTAGCATCAAATATGGATTCGGTATTATTCTATTTTGAATTAATATTAATTATATATAAGAATGATTGTATTATAAAAAAAGCGCTATATACATTAAATAATGTCTTGTTTTATTATATCAATTATTATATTGCATTCAAATTAGGCTAAACACCATTTATATTAAATTTATCATAAATAAATATTACATTAATATGAAATGTCCATTAACGCATCATCTTGGTAACTATCAGCATCATCATCAACATTATTATTAGCCTATTATATTTATAGCATATAAATATGCATTTCGATCTTTTTACATAAAGTTCTGACTTTTATTTGCTATGGGTTGCTATGGTCATGCAGGTTTGTTTATGCAATAAACTCGAAGCCACGACTAGAAGGACATATTTTTCTCGAAGCCACGAGAAATGGATATTGTTACCTCGAAAAAACGATCTCGTGGCCACGTCACGTTCCCACGAGTTAATAAGTCGTGGCCACGACAAGACTAAGTGAACCGAAGACGTTTTACAGTGACTTATTAAAATGGTATTTGGTGAGTTTATTTAGTAGTATTTCATCTTGAAAATACGTATTATTTTGTGTAATATGAATAGTGTCATTTGGAAATGAGATGATATTTTGTCGTGTAACGTTAACGGTTAATAAACTTGACTGGTATGGCTTGTTTGATTTGACTGTATAATATAACATTACGTTATTGACTAATTTATTTATTTGTAAAAACATAAAAATATCGACACATTCCGTTTAGGACTGTCGTATTGCACTTGCCTGCAAACCTGCGTTCAAGATGGCGAGGCTTGAACGAGGAGAACAAACAAAACACGGATCAGATTACTTACGGACTCCACTCGCGACCAGTTAGTATTTTTTTCCCCTTGGCTTTTCTTAAGGATTTGACTAGGGCTAAATTGACAGTTTCCCGAAAAAAAGATTGCTATTATAAAGCCTTAATCTAATTTTATAGCGATTTTTAAAAAAAAAAAATGTGTTGTTCGAAGACTTGTTTATTGGTGTTCAGAAATGACGTAAGTTTTGCTGTAGTGTTGTTGTCTGATCTTGCCTGAAATTAGATAATCAGATTTAAGAAAGAACAAGACAGGGTAATAATTTGGGAAATTTGGTAAAAAAAAAAAAAAAGGATTTAATTTCTAATTAAATAAAAACAATTTTTGTGGCTAACTAACAACATTCTCAGGGCCAAAAATGGTAAGCTGGTAGCAGTAATACCTTTTGGTTTGTCAAAATATTTGTTCAGAACTACTGTTGGCCAAGTAATTCAGTCAACTTGATTTAATGGATAGTGACGCAATGACTACCTTTATGAGTGTGGACAATGTTGCAACAATGACAGTGATTTAATCACTGTCAATTTAATAATTACTTAATGTAGAATCCAATTTTAATGCTACAATTCTAGAGATTAAATTGAAGATTATACTTTGCTCCAGTTGCGGTTTTTGTTTTTTTTTCTTCTTTGAAATCACGCTCTTTAGTCCATTCATATAGGCTAACTGTCGTGAGCTATATCTGCGGTTCTGTCGTACTGTCCAAACTCAGAGTGAAGAATTTAATTTCATAGTGTTGCATATAAGAGAAAAAAAAATCTACTACTTATTATGTGTATCCCATAATATTAAACATCAATATATTTGGTGCTGCAAATTGTTTTTTTTATAATTTTTTAAAATATAAACATGATGGCTGTGGAAAAAAAACTTGATGGACAAATTAAACATACAGTAAAATCTATAAGGCTAAGTGATTTCTACATGCTGTAAGGGTGAGTAATTAACGACAGAATTGACATTTTTGGGTGAACTAACCTTTTAATGACTAAGAAATGTTTTGAGTTGGCATTTCTCTGTAGGAAGCACGTCAGAGCACTGATAGATGGGATGACATCTGCCATAGATGTTCCTAATATCTTTTGTCATCTGAAACCAGAACATGTTTTGTCAAAAAAGCCAGATATTGTTCACTTTCAAAGCACTGCAAGTTCATGTTTTACTGCAGAAAAACTTGTTTTTGAATAGAAGCTGATAAATCCAGCGAATCAGCATGCTGTATTTAGTTCAAGTGACAAGGCTACTTTCACTTTGAAAAGACATGCTAGCTGAGAGGAGTTTTGTCAAAGCTGACTGAAATAGATTAAGGATGGATCATTTAAATAAACTTGATGAACTTGATTAACTCTAAAACAGGAAATGTGCAAAAAATGCATTTGCAAAAAACAAACAAACAAACAAACAAAAAAAATCTGCTGTAGTTATCTGCGTTTGCTATAAATCAAACTTTTAATATGTACATTCATTGATATTGAATAAAAAAAAAATTACTAATAAATGTAAAAAGTAGGTATCGGTTTTTGCAAATGAACTCTTTATACAGTATATATTTATATATCTGTTTGGACATATGTGGCTATTTAATGATAGACATTTTTTATTGAGGACTGGGATAGGAGCGCTAGGAAAGATAGTAAAAGTGCAGGTCTCTTTGATATTTTATAATGCCTTTTTGAATTTTATTGTGTGCTAATGTAACTTTAAATTCCCTGTCGACACTTCACTCGTACTGCGTCTGCTAAGACGCTATGGGAAAAACTCCTTATTTCCTCCTAACTGAAGCCTATTCAATCATGCAGTGATAACTGCAAAGGCCATTGGTCGCTGCGGTGGTTTAGATTAAACCAATCGGCAGGGCGCCATGTTAGAAACCCATGGACGCGGCTCCCGCCAAAATGGGCGGGGCCAGCATGTATATATGGTGGCACCTTCGCCGGTAGAGTTAAGCCGAGTTCAGACTGCATGTTTTTAGCCCCGATTTTGGCTCGCCGAGAGGTTTTGAGAAATCACCAACAAACGCCCGAAATCACAGGCAAATTGGTGGTCGTGCACGCGAGTGACAATCACACAGTGTGAACTATCAATGACGCGATCTGAGAAAATCGCCGACACACGTAAGATATTTGGCACGCTAAATATCTGGACCTGCCGGCGATTCAGAATCATGCTGTGTGAAATGTGTTCTGACTGAATAACATCGGCGATTACCTACAGCCAATGAGAGAGCCACATCCAGAGCAGCGGGAAATTGGGGGAGGAGTTAAGAAGGTATAGAAGATAATTATATTTATCCATAATCTTTCGTTGCAAATGAGCGCACATGCAATTTGTATGACAAGCTTATTTTGCTTGCAATTATTTTTAATAATAATCCCAACCTCACGTGAGAACTCCGGTCTTGCACAGGTGATCTCGCGTTGTCTTCTCGTGTGTGTTTGGCACTGAGACAAAGTTGTTGGCGATTCTTCGTATTGTAAAGTCAAGCAATGTGAAAGCCCCTACCACCGATCTATCATACAGTGTGAACACAGCAGCGACTGAATGATACCCCAGATAGTCACGCAGTATGAAAACATCTGTGACGTGACTGCTTTGAAAATCGTGCAGTCTGAAATCGGCTTTAGGTACTTTGACTGAAGCGATGAACACCTACGTTGCGGCAAGGGACGCTGTACTCATTCCTGTATCTCAGGGAACCTGGGTTACGGAAGTAACCTGTACGTTCCCTGTCAATACTTTACTCGTACTGCGTCTGCTAATATGCTATGGGAACCCAATTCAATTCCGCCGCGCTGTAAGTGCAGAACGATCAAGCCTGCTGACCTACTGTAGGTGAAAACCTACAATTCCTGGCAGGCGGGGCTCACAGACAGCGCTTGCAGGTTGCCTATTCGCTTGACAGATGCCAATCCCAATAGCAGTGCAGTCTTAAGTGTCAGCACCTTCACTGTCCAAACATTTGCCAGATTAACTGGGTCGTTTGAGGGTGAAGTGTCCATTCTTCTGGAAGCACTTTGCCTCTTGACAGCATGTCTGTACGCATCTTTCAGTTCAGCAGCCAGTCTCATGGCTGTGTGTGCGAGAGGATGGTTTTTAGAGTTATCATTCTGAAGCGCCGTTTTATTAGAGCAGATGTTATTCAGACGTCTTAGGTCGAGTATGGGTCTCAGACCGCCATCTCGCTTGGGGACTAGGAAATAATGTCTGTAGTGCCCTTTTTTCTCTTTCTGATGGGGAATGATTTGTCCTTCAGCGTCAGGCAGGCCCTAGGTGGCAGCGAGGAGTTTCGCCTGAAAGACCTGAAGAACAGCCATAGAATTCAGAGCTGATGCCGCCTGTCCAGCGGAGGCGAAAGCTCGGCTCCCGAGGGAGGAAGACATTCTGCATGGCTTCGACGGATGCGCTGGTTTGGCTCTCCAGCCAATAGCTGTGGGCGGGCACAGGTGAGCGGCCATGTGTTCGTCGAGTGGTGGCAGCTTCTCGTAGCCCTTCTCTTCGGCACCTCACGACTGTCTTTTGCGAGACGGGGAAACGCGAGGGCTGGAATCGTGCCCTGAAAAGGACGCTATCTTGGTGCGTAGAGTGGCGATGCTGAGCAGCTCGAGCCATATGTCCCTAAACAGTGACAAAGCGCTCAATATAATAAACCTCTCTGCCCTTTCAGGGCATTAAGAGCCTGCATTGAGCGATCGGCCACCTTTAGGTGGTCTGACCAGCTCTTAAACTGCTTCGGTGTCTGCTCCTAAGGGTTACCGGTCTCGAAGCGAAGGCTCTCTAAATGGGTTCAAATGGGCTCGCTGTCATTGGGCATCGTTCTTCACCCACAGCATGGCGTGTTGATACTGTTCCTATAGCGTCTTAGCAGACGCAGTACGAGTGTCGACAGGGAATGAATAGGTTACTTCCGTAACCCAGGTTCCCTGAGACACAGCAACGAGTACTGTGTTCCATGCCGTGCTTTAAGTGCCCGTCGCCTTCAGTCGAAGTAACCAGAAGTTCTGTGGTGGTTCAGCCGCTATACTGTATATAGACGGCCCCACCCGGAAGTAACCTATTCATTTTTTTTTATTGTAGTATTTTAGTAATTTTATATGCTTTTTCATTCATTTTAGTTGTTTAATATTTCTATCTAGTGTATTCTTTTTATTTTGGTTTAGTCATTTTAGTACTTCAGCTTTTCTATTTTTGTTTGATAACCACAGTCAAAGTGAGTTGTAACGCAGTGAACCATAACACATTTTATATCTTTAAATGGCAGAAACAATAATTGCTTGCTCATATTTGGCGATCCGGTCAGATGAACAATGGTGAGTTCTCAAATCACTACCTGGTTTTCATGTAATTCCATTATGTATGAAATCACGAATATTAGTAGCTATGAATTAAACAAGTTGCAGTAAATTATTATTGACTCTATCTTCTCATTGTGTTCTGCAGTTTGAGTGGAAGCGTTTTACTTCTCTTTGTGTCCTACCCCTGGGGAATGTAATAGCAACTGTACATTTTTTAATAGAACTCTTGAAGTGCATCTCAAGCAGTCAGATGTTGAGTGGGGGAAATAGAGGATTAAAAATAATAATAATAAAAAAGGTCAATTAATAATTTAACTTGTGGTGTACAGAAAAGACAGCAAATTTTGCCAGTCATGATATGAATTCAAGTGCACTATTATTGAATGAATCTAACCATTCATAAAGCACTGCTGACACCTGGTGGATAGATATAATATTGTCGGCTTGATGCCAGTTAATAGCTCTGTAATGTACATATGCACATACTGTATATAAAATAAGCCATACAGCTGTGCACTAAGAAAGAAGATGCATTTATTTGTGAAGAAGATTGTTTTTTTTTAAGAAGCAATAAAATAACGAAAAACCTTTCCGTATGCCTGCAAAGATCACATTAAAGTATGAGGATGCAGTAATTGGCAATAGAATCCCAAAATCTGCTGAATTAGTCATCTATAATCTATTTCCAGTACATTTTCAAAGTTAATCAAAACAGTACAAAGAAATGAAGCTTATTTTCCATCTAATTATAGTGTTTTTATTTTTTATTTTTTGAATAATTCAAAGAGAATATGAGCGTATATCATTTTTATGGAAGCTAAAAACCGCAGCATTAAATATTGAGCTGGTTTGATGTACACATTCAGTGTGAAGTGCAGATTAGATCCTTTTTGCTGCTGTGAGGCTGTGGGCGGCTGAGAGACAGACATGAAAGGCTTGTCATATGAAAGGAAAGCAGACTTGAACTTCCTGTGAACTTGTTTCATTTCTGAGTAAACTGTAGCCAACTGAGAGATCAGCCCTACAACCATAGCTGCCGCTTAGACAGGTTTCAGTTTTCTGCCCTTTTTTTTTTTTTTGAATGGGGAAGCGGAGTGACCCTATTACATTCATGTACTACACAAGCACTCTGTTTTGTTGTTTTGAAATTAGGACAAAAAGCATGAAAGATATTTTTTGTATCCTGTCACGCCATCTTGGTCTTTATGCACTGATCTCAGCGCAGTCACAGTCTCCTGATCACCTAATTGGTGATTGGGCTCACCTGGAGTCAATCATGCACATAGTTTA
>JAUMHP010000052.1:5760569-5770871 GCA_032361065.1 Enteromius trimaculatus | reverse complement strand
AGTCTCCTGATAACCTAATTGGTGATTGGGCTCACCTGGAGTCAATCATGCACATAGTTTAAAAGCCACTATGCCCAGTAGCTCCTCTGTGGAGCTCGAGATAACATCGCTACCTTACCTCCTTGATTCTAGTCACTTCTCCTTGTCCACGGAAGCCTGGTCGGGTACATTACCTGTGATCTTCACTTATCTGCACCGAGCACTGAAAGCGCCTTGACTAGTAAGAGTAGTCAATAATAATAGACATGAATAGTAAGAGACTGTTTATGTTATTCACATTGGCTTCTGGAGAAGCTCTGTGGCCTGCGATCAGGAGATTGCTTAAGATTCACAGTGATCTATTGAGTCACTTGCGCTTTTGCACCGCCTGCTCCGTAGGCTTGATGTTTATTTGAGTTCTGTTATTAAAACTGCTTATTGACTTATCTCCTGTCTTCTGAGTATCCCTGAGCGTTACAGAAGCTCTGCCCCAAAAAACGGAAATGGATTTTTTTTAGACCTGCACCCAGGATGGCTCAGGATTATGTCAAGGAATTCATATCATATCATTTGGTGCCCTGGAGCGAACGGACCCTTCGTATAGTATTTTTGTTAGGGCTTGACGAAGATCTGGCCAAACAAATTTCCCTAGCCAATACTTCAGGTTCACTCATCCAGCTCATGGACTGGGCCTAATGGCTAGGAAGTTCCACTTTCACAGTAGGGTCGATCCTCAATCCAGTTCCTGAATCACAGCCAGCCCAGTCAATTTCAATGCCAGTCCTAAAATGTCAGCCAGTAGAACAGTTCCCGACTCCAGTCCCAGAGTTTCAGCCAGGAGAACTGACCCAGACTCCAGTACTTGAATCATGGCCAGTAGGGCTAATCCTGACTCCAGTCCCAGAATCACCGCCAGTAGAGCCATTCCCAAGTCCAGCCTCTGGAGGTAGGCCAGTAGAACCGATCCCCGTTCCAGAGTCTTGGCCAGTAGAGCCATTCCTGAATCCAGTCCATGAACCTCGGCCAGGAGATCCGATCCTGATTTCAGCCTCTATATCACGGCCATGAGAGCCGCTCCCAAATCCGGTTCCTGGATCATGGTCAGGAGAGCCGTTCCCCAATCCAGTTCCTGTTTAGGAGTGCCGATCCGGATCCCTGTTCCAGAGTCTCGACCAGGAGTGCCAATCCCGATTCCAGCCCCTAGATTATGCCCAGGAGTGTCGATCCCTGTTCCAGTGTCTCGGCCCAGAATGCAGATCTCGAATCCAGAGTCTCAATTAGGAGAGCCAACCCCGATTCCAGTCCCTAGTTTATGACCGGGAGTGCAGATTCCGAATCCAGTTCCAGAGTTGCGGCCAGGAGTGCCGATCCTGAATCCAGTTTCAGAGTTATGAGTCAATTATGCACATAGTTTAAAAGCCACTATGCCCAGTAGATCCTCGACAAAGCTCGAAGCAACATCGCTATCTTACCTCCTTGATTCTATTCACCTCTCCTTGTCCACGGAAGCCTGATCGGATACATTACCTGCGATCCAGTCCTTGGCTTCTGGAGCTCTGTGACCTGAGATCAGGAGATTGCTTAAGATTGACAGTGATCTACTGAGTCACATGCGCTTTTGCACCGCCTGCTCTGTAGGCTTGATGTTCTATTTGAGTTCTGTTTCATTCCTACTGACTGCCAGAGGCAGTGCTTAGCACTAGTGGATAATCGCTGCGCCAGCTAGATAGGTTGAGAAGAAATACCAACAAATTCACATCATGACTTAGACCGAGATGCGAGGATATACTCCACAGCAACTCGCTTATGATAGGTCGTTGATTAGTGCTGTTCAGTGCAGCTTACCTGAGTTGTGAGGATTCGCCCTCCTAAGCTCTGACAGCGCATTCTGCACTATCATCGGATATTTTGGATCCCCTTTTTTCAGTATCTGAAAGAAGCATTGACAGACCCATGTTTGAATTGTGCTATGCTACCGCTATCAGAAAGACCGCTTCGTCTTGCAGAGCTAGAGCCTAACTCATCTACTACTCTTGCACAGTTGCACTCAGCGCCACGGCGCACTCAAAAACGTTGCGCATCAGCGGCTGCTCCTGCTCCGCCAACTAAAAAGAAATCTTCACCACAAACAGAAACTGCGCTATCGGAGACTGTTGCTACTCTCTCCTCAGAGATGGCAGCCGCGTCTACTGAGGACGTCTCAATGAACGAGTTTGATTTCCAACCTCCAGATACTGCCGATTTAGACGTTCTATCCATGAGCGCATCTAATTCACATTTCCCACTAATGTTTTCTTCAAGCAAAATACTGATAATAAATTTGCTATGCCTCTATGCAAGGACTTTGTGTCTGAATTCTCCGGAGGTCAAAAGGAGGTCAAAGATAGCCCGCACTCTTGCATCAATGGCTGATGCTGACTCTATTGGAGTTGGTCGGGCACCTGACATTGAACAGCTGGTGGCAGCTTTGGTGGTATCACCTGATGAAGTGCTTCGAGGCAATGTCCGTTGCCCAAGCGCCCAGTGTAATCGCACTGACACATTATTGAAAAGAGCATACGAGTCTGCAGCTTACATAACTCGGGCAGAGAATACTATTTGCCAGATGCTGCTTGCCTGTAACACCACATTAGAGTCTGTGAACGTTGACACCTCTGTATCTCAGTTCTTACAGACTGCCCTCTTGACTATAGGTCATGTGACGCGTGAACTTGGGTTGCTTTCGGCAACCCTTCTAATGGCCCGACACCAGGTATGGCTCGCTCAGGCTAAGAGGCCTCCTCTGTTGACCAGTGTCCACCAATCCCCCTCTGATTCCATGTTGCCCCCCATCCTGTTTGTGAAGCCTAAGGGAATCTAACATCTAAGGGCAGCTCACATCCCCATCAGTTCTAAAAGAACACCATAGGGTTCCTTTGCTTTTAAACGGAAACGAGTCAACAACTGAAGAATACTGACGGTCCGATTGTGAGACAGTGTGGCAGACATTGTGACAGAATTCACTTGTGTTTTTACATTTTTGTATTTTTCATTTTAATTTGTACGATTTAATCTTAGTATGTGCTTCTACTTTTATATTCTTTTTTTAAAATACTTTTTAATGTACATTTTTGTTGTATTTTTATCATATTTTTTTAGTACTTCAAGTTAAGTGCTTTCATCTAATAATTTTATTCCAGCTTCAGTTCATGTTAAATTTGTTAAATGTTTGTTGAATGTTAAATTTTAGTAATTCCCCACTTACATAGTAGAGACAATGGCACACTGAGAGACAAGTTATACAGGTCAGCTAAATATAAGGGAAGCCAGCTGTATGTATGCTGTAAGACTCACAAACATGCTGCATTGGCAAAAATGTGGAGCTGACGTAGAGACAAATGCACAGACAAATTCTGAAGTAATATATACTCAGCCCTTCCAAGTGGAGTCAAATATATTGAGGCAAAGCTATGTTTAAAAGTAGAAAACTGAAAAATACAGAAGTTGCTGATTTATGATGTTAGCTGGGGCATGTTGATTTGAATATATCTATAATTCATAGAGATCAGTAAGCAGAAGTCTGTAGCAAATTACAATGAATGATTTATCAAGTAATTGTAACAGGTACAGCTGACAGAACACTATATACCATTTATATACTACACACTATTATACCATTGATATTAAGTTATTAATATTAATATTTATCATGGTTTTTAATTTAGATGTAGTTATTTGGATGTGAATTTTATTTTGGATACTTCTGTGTTATGTTTCCATGTGACAATATCGAATGCTCGTGGTACAAGTTTTCCAGCAGCCCAAGTCACGGGTTTGAGACTTCTTTGTTTTTCTTAAACTGAGCTACAGCGCTCTCTGGTGGTGTTAAGCATCTGACTTCTCCGTACTGAAGATGTTAAATATATTGAAGTATAAGTTAAAAGCCTCTTAAGAGTTATATGTCTCAGAATCTGGCAACGCTGATGATTTTGATTCTGTATTAAGAACTGGCTCATAAGCCAGATTTATTTGTAAAGACTATATTGTTGTTGTTTTTTTTATCATTTTGTAATAAATATTGTGTTTGCAGAGATTTCTATTTGCCAAGGTTTTTACAGTGGACTCTTTTAAACCAGCAAAAGATTGTACTTAAGCTGAAAGACGAGCACATGGTTAAAAAAGGGCAAATTCCAGATAGAATTTAGGATCAAGACAAAGCAGGAAAGAATGACTTGTGGAAGAAATGACAGCCCTGAAATGAAATGCAATATATGGCAGAGCAATGTTCTTAACATTCTTCTTCTGTGATCTGGAGCTTTAGATTGTCTAATTGAATTTATTACGATTATTGTACTGAATGAATTCACTGTCTTTTGCCTTCTTAGGTTTTATCTTTCAAAATACATTTTGTATGAAAGTCTGCTTTGCATCAAATTTGCTGATTTTTCTCAGGATCGAGGTACAAGCATCTGTGCTCAATTGTCATTTTTGTCCTGTATGTCAGAGCGTGGGACAGAGGTGCGAGCACACGTTTGCACGTTAAGACTAATGTGTACGTGTGCATGAGAAACCCAATCCCTCTCTGTTAATGAAACAGGCCTGAAGTCACTTCTGTATCGACATCAGAAGGTGTATTCTTTTCAAGAGACCTTGATGCTGCAGCAAATAACTGATTTCTGTTTGCTAATCGCATTGGTCACCTAACCAGCAAAATGAATTTTATCAATCTCTTACAGATGTTCACCTAGAATGTGATGTGAAGGAAACGGATTGTGCCTTCAGTGTTTTTGTGGCTCTGAAATAGGGTTTTATTTTCCTAGCTGCCAAGGCTCTTTTGCATGCTTCACAAATCTAAGTAAAAGTAAAGGGATTTAGTATTAATCTGAAATTCTATAGTCAACCCAAAAGAAATAAAAAACCTAGGCACCGTGATGCCTAACCTAAAACGGTACGAGGTGTACAGAAACACATGGTGAAGATACTCGAGGAAAAGCAGTGTTTTGGAACGCACCCTGCAGGCCATCTATGAGTCTTCTGATGCATAGATTCTTTTTGTTGGGGACTGCTAAAGATTGTTCAGAATGCCTAAGACTTGCCGTTAAACTTGTGCATGCAACTTGTCCTGCACTGTTTCGGCTATGTATATGAATAACGCTTCAAATCAAGCGTGAGGAACTACTGCATTAATTGATTGTGATGCAAATTTATTTTTACTATAATATTTAATATACAAGGTTCCTACAGGGTTTGGAAAAGTATGGAATTAGATTTTTCAGGTATTTTAAGCATGAAAAGAGAGCAGAGTATGGAAATGTTTGTGTTTCCAAACTTTTGCCCCTATTTAGTTTTTTTTATTTTTTATAATATGAATAGAAAATTAAGAATTTAATGAAAATACATTAGTTGTATTATTGAGGATGCCAATAGTTTCTCAAGGGCACAAAAAAGTTTATTGTGAGCATGTAAATGTCTGCTTTATATATATATATATATATATATATATATATATATTAGACTCTGTATGTAATCACTTTGAATATTTACAGATGTCTGTACCATACTAAATATAAAGCTGAAAAGAAAACTTTGTTAAACATGGTCTGAATATCTACTCAGCGGACTGGAAAAGTATGGAAAAAACCTATCAAAATACAGTTTTCTATAGAGAATTTAGATAATTTTTTTGCTTACGCTTTTTGGGTGAACTACGTTGTATCCAATTTTATAAGGACATTGCAGGTTCAGTGGAAGAATCACTTTCTTTTTCTGTGTATCTCATTTTAAAACTTGTCATTTCATTTATACTTATCAACACCTCTGCAGCTCAAATAATACAATTTTCAAAAACAAACGAATTAAAGCGTTATAAAACTTCTTATTTATCCTCTGAATATTGTCTCTACAATCCACTGTAAGGTCCTCTCACGTCAAAGCTAATTTTTGTAGCAATCAATATACTCCACAAGTGCTGTCAGCTGAGTTAACTTGTACTGAAGCCAAATATTGCTTTAGGCTAAGATAGGACCACCTGCAAACAGCATGCACAGAATAGACGGTGTACTTTAGCAATGAGAGTAGGATAAGACAGAAACATCATTATATTCTGCTAGTTTTCATGAATGGAGGTGTTCCAGTGGCCTGGCCTCAACATCTGCATGGTGTTTTTTTCCCAGCCTCCCTCACCTCATCTCCCCTGGTACATAATAACAGCTTCATTGCTGGTTTGCAGCAGCCTCTGGATTGTGTCCCTGTGATTTGCACGCCTCTGGGGATATAAACCATAGACTTCCCTTTGACCCTTGTTTCTCTGCCCCTTTAAAACTGCCCCACCCATCCCCAGAATCCATTTAGTAAGACATAAAGACCTCGCCAAAACAAGCGGCCTCTGTATCACAGCTCCAGGTTTTCTTCCTGTGAGCACTTAACTTCAGATGCATAATATGAGCCTATGTGCTCCACATCTGTATAATGACACACATGGCGATCTGTTATTCTTTCCCGTAATGACCAGGACCTCAGATTAGACCTCTAAGCATCAGCCACCTCCTTAAAAGGCATTTATTTTCACTTTAGTCTAGCCGCCTTGCTGAATTTTAACATCACAGATGTATTGTTTGCTTTAGGCTTTTACTTCTGGGCTTTTTCTATTTTGTAATGTCACCTTACTATCGTGTGTAAATGTTGTCTTGGTTTGCTTGGGAAACTCAACACAGCTGTCTAATCTATAAGGAACACAGAGATTCTTTGTGAACCGGAGGAATGTGGATTCAGAAGAATATTAGCAGAAGGTGGAGTTTTAGTTCCATTAGTGGGATTTATTTTAAGCAATATCCATGTCATACATTTCAGATGGCATCAAAGTAAACAACACTGCAGTTTCATCACCACCAGGATTCAATAATACTGTTCCAGTCTGGCCAGATTTTTACATGCTTTGTGAACATTTACACCGCCTCATCATACAAGTATGATGCATTTTTATTTTTAAGCCCTTTCATATTTGCTGGAAATATTTATTTTTCAAATTACAGTACCATTAGTTAATTCATTCGTTTTAAAACCTAGATTTGATTTGAATTGCTTATTTATTTATTTATTTATTTATGTTACAAAAAAAGCGACAAGCTGGGAAGCTGCAATAGATAAACACACTTTCTCTGGAAACCGATGGCATGTGATAAACAAAATCAATTTGAGTTTTTTTTGTAGTTTTTTCGTATTTAGACTTTTTTCTTTTCTTGTTTTTTTAATTTCCAATTTTCCACAACCTCATCTGCTAGATACAACACTTTGCAAAAATTTGCAATGCAGAAAAATTATAAAAGATTTTACATCTAAATTAAATTTTAATTTTTTCTTTACAATAAGAAAATAAGAAAACAAAGATTATACAACTATAATTTTAACTCCATAAACACACTTTTTACTTTTTTAATTAATGGCATACGATGCAAAACATTACTGACTGGTTTGTAGTTTCTTTCTTACTGAGAATTTCAAGACTGCCACAAATCATGTTTGCAATTTCTTATGAACAATTGTCATAATTTTCAGAGGCAGTTAAATGATGGTTGTGTCAACTTGCCTTGAACTCTGTCACGCAGCAGGCAACCCTTATTGCTGAACCACTGTTACTTGTCTTCTTTAGAAAATGTGCTTGTGTTCTTAGCAAGATTTTGCCTTTATTCATGTCAAGAACTTTTTTTTTTTCTATTGTAATGTTGTGCCACTAGGGGGCAGCCTGAAGGTATCAGAAACTGTGCATCTTCTCCAGTCTTTTCTTGGATTGCTTGTTCTTAATACGATCCAGTCTTGTCATCACCACACGTCTTAGGCTACATGTCCATTCAAAGACACGCTTAACTCATGTGAGGGCCAAATGGCTGTTGTAAATGTTTCAAATATAACATCACTTACATATTGAACACTGAAAATAATGTATCTTTCTCATTGCTCTGTGTGCCCACACAATTTTGGGTAGTTATTTGTCACAGAGCTTCAGCCTACGTGGTGCAGGTCTGATTCATGAAGAAAGGTTGCGTAACCGTTAAACCAGCATGTTATGAATGATTGTTGTTCACTATGCTGCAGGGGAACCAAATCAGGTTCCTTAAATAGCAAGCTCTTCTGTAATTCCAAAAAAATAAGTTTCATATTCCTGATGCATGCTGAAATACTGCACTAGATGCTGAGGAAACTTTCTGTGATTGTGCTGTGGTGATGTCGCATTAACACAGTGTTAGCAGGCTAGCCCGTTGGGTACTTGAAGTATTTTCTGGCCCATTTAAGGCTGGTGATGGAGTTCAGCAGGCCTGCTCTACTGTTAGTCTAGCTGTCCGTGAGGGAGCGCCACAGCCGGCGCGGCCCGGCCAGAGATCAAAGAGCATTATTGATGAAGGTTCCTCACACCTCGCCAAGTCTGTGCTGTAATGAGGCCGACTGCAGATCCATGAAGGTCCTGTAGGATGGGTTGCATTGACGAGCATGCAGTGTGCCAAGTTAAAAAGGGATGTTCTGTAAAGAGAAGTTCAGCTGAAGTTTAAGTTGGTTTGTTTATATAGCAACATATCATTAAAGTGCCCTAATTAAGGATTTTTGTGTAACACAGCTCTAAGTATCTAAGTACCTAAGTAAAATATCAATATAAGTTTTAAATCTGAAAGTGCATTGTGTATAACATTTCTGCTCAAACACTTGTTTAGGCCTGTACACACCGGGACAATTAACGGTTTTCGCTGCTCACACCCAAGCGATTTTCACTGATGATGAGCCGACAGAGCTTAACGAAAAATAGAAATACCCCGGTACACAAGGTGGCGCTGCGCAACTTTTTATGCTTATGCGCTTGTCAATTCACATGCTGCTTTGTTAACTGGCAAAAAACAAATTTCAAGCAGCAGCTCCGGCAATGAAGAAAACAATGAGACCAGCAGCCCTACATTCATCTTGCCGAGGTGCATCTTCTTCATCTACTAAGACCGGTTTGTGCTTGAGCACCACCAAGCTGTGTACTGTAGATTCAGCAGCTTCAGGCGCGTGAACAAAGGCAGCAATTGGTCGGTAAGTTTTTAATGCGGTGTGTCAAACCCCCCCCAAAAACCGAAAACGAATTACGCTTTCACATTGGCGCCTTTTTGTCATGAATGTTAAACGTTGTGATATTCGTCCTGGTGTGAGCAGGCCTTAATTCATTCTTTGTAACAGCTCACAAACACTGCTTTAAATGAAATCTATCAATCAACTTTTTTGTATGAATGGTAATGGAATTTACAAAAAAAAAAAAAAAAGAAATCATTTAAAGCATTCAGACTCATTCAGCTGAACAAGAGTGCTAATCCAAAGGTCATGTGTCCAAGTAAATAAAGTACTCTTAAATTAAGAATTTCTGACTAAAGTTTTGTGATTCCTTCAAATCATGAAATAATCTTTTCATGCTACCGATGGTTTTTGAGATGTTGCCTGCCCTTGAGTGTCTGTCCTTGCTGGAATGTCGGCATCACAACAGAATAGCTATCATTGTGTACACCTCAATGAGCTATGCACCCAAAAAGTGCAGTTTCTCGACCTCAGAAGTCTGTTTCTGACAGAATTAGTGAAAGACTCTGTAAATTTAATTAAGGTAAATCAATGTAGTTATTTTGTAATGCAACACATGGAAAACAATTTACTCCCTCACACAATCTTCTTGCATATACTCTGGGACTTCTAAAATGTATAGCAATTTAAACATTTAATAAAACATTCTTTGGAGGCAGCTGCTTCTGTTTTCCATAGACAAATGCTGATCTCTCTCGATTTCACGAGTTTGCACTTCCTCATAGTAAAAATATATATAGCAGGTTTGTTGTGCTGTCCGGGGGGCGAGCCGAGGATCGAGGATATTTAGGTTGATTAGAGATAGTTCAGAACCTGCTGTGGCTAGCGTTCATGCGTGCTCCTCCCGAAACTATGTTTACAAACATCCCTTACAAGTGTACTTAACAGCAAAATGATCTAGAGATGGGGAGTCGATTCCTCGACTCTTACTAGCCCTAGTGTCGGAATCGACTCCAGGTCAGGAATCGACTCCCAACGTCGAGTGTTTTTTTTTTTTCCAAGTTCAACACTTTGTATATTTACACTTATATTAATTCAAATTCCTTGCTAAATTCATCCCATGTAAACTTAATTTCTGTGTTAAAACGTAAAAAAATCTTAATAGAGAAACCGCTGTTGTTCGCCCCTAAAAGGATGCATGTTTACATAAACGTGACATTATGTCTCTACGTATATGAACATGTGTTTTCACTGACGCAGGATCAGCACATAAAACACGTTTTAAGTGACTCAGCCTATTTACAGCCA
>JAUMHP010000052.1:5741122-5756276 GCA_032361065.1 Enteromius trimaculatus | reverse complement strand
AGCTAAAATAATGAAGGAGTGGCTTCACAACAACTCTGTGACTGTTCTTGAATGGCCAGAGCCCTGACTTAAACCCAGTTGAGCATCTCCGGAGAGACCTAGAAATGACTGTCCACCAATGTTTACCATCCAACCTGAGAGAACTGGAGAGGATCTGCAAGGAGGAATGGCAGAGGATCCCCAAATCCAGGAGTGAAAAACTTGTTGCAATCTTTCCCAGAAAGACTCACGGCTGTATTCGATCAAAAGGGTGCTTCTACTAAATACTGAGCAAAGGGTCTGTATACTTAAGACCATGTGATATTTCAGTTTTTCTTTATTAATAAATCTGCAAAAATGTCAACAGTTCTGTGTTTTTCTGTCAATATGGAGTGCTGTGTGTACATTAAAAAAATTAACTTAAGTGATTTTAGCAAATGGCTTCAATATAACAAAGAGTGAAAAGTTAAGGGGGTCAGAATACTTTCCGTACGCACTGTATATCCAAATTCTGTCACATCTTGCCACAATTTGTTGCCATGACTTATCGCTAGAGTCAAAAAGTTACGTTGTAGTCGCATAACATAGGTTTATAGAATATTGTCAAAGTTTTGCGCAAATCTGAAATGAAAAATAACTTTTTTTATTTTCACTGCATGCTCTATGTAAAAGGAGAGTTACCTTGACTTTATATGGGGGAAAAAAATGCTTCCCAATGCACACAAACTTCCCAGAATACTGAGTGCCCTGTTTGGTTAGTATTTACTTCCTTTTTATTGCTCAAGAGAGTAGAACTTTTTTCTTCTGCATTCTGCTTTGTAGATATTAATTTACTTTTCCTTCAGCTTGAAGCACATTCACTTCACTTTTTGATGTAAAATAACTTTTACATTTACCAAATTTACCAAACAAACAAGCAATCCCAGCCCAGATTTGAAAAATGAATGCAAAAATGATGTGATTTATTACTTTCCAATAAAAGTAACTAACATAATTACTTTTTTTAATGGAGCGACGCAAAATTGTAATGCATTACCTTTTAAAAGTAACTTTCCCCAACACTGCTCATCATTGCCTTTGTTGTTCTAAAATGTTTTTCCTCAAATTTTAATTTGCCTCTGAAATGACTTTGGGAAATGTAAACCAATTATATTATAGCCTAACTTGTTTGATCCAGTCAGATACATTTATTTTTTTGCTGAAATTAAATTAGTTGTTAATGCAGTTTTGTGTCTTTTTAGGGTCAACATGAAACACAATAAACAGTTTTGCTTCTCTAGTGAAAGAACGAAACAACAACCTCAGAAAACAGGGTTTGATTTTATCAGCAATATCTTTGCTTTCTCTGGATTACCGTGCACTGATGAATCATGCACATTAAGAACAGGAATGTGCATTAAGTAGGAAAAGCAGAGTCCATTTTGAGTTTATGTTCACCTTTATTGCTGTTTGAGTGGGAATTGAAATTTCGAAATAAATGTAAGCAGGAGACATTTTACGAGCTGTGCTCTGAAAGCTTTTTTTGAAACATGTCATTTCACCAAATCTGAAGATGTTTTCTGTAGCTCAGGGACAAGGTGCGGAGAATTGTGAAATATTACATATTTAAAGACATAATTTAGTGTACAAGAGGAAGTATTTCAAGCTATAACATGCTCACTAGAAGCAGTTCTAAACAGTGCATTGTTTAATGCAAGGACGTGCACGTTTAAGAGGCTAGCTTTATTTATTTATTTTAAACAAATCCCTCTTAGCAGAGTACACTAGCCTTAATTTGAACAGAAAGTATCCGCCTGCCTGGCTCCAACCTGTACTTAATAAACTCTCCTTAATTTTATATATGTGCATGTCATCTGGTTTTGATTTAAGCGCACTGGTAGACATGCCATGTTAAAGTCCGCTTTTTGCCAAGAAATACGATTTCTATTCGCTTTACTTCCGTGAGCAAATATCCAGGACGTCGAGTTTAAAGAGGAAAAAAAAAGGGTAAAGTTGAAGGATGGGAGGAGAAGGCCAGAGAAAAGAGCGGCGCTTTTGTAAACACCCTCTGCCGCCTTGCTCCGGGCTGAGGAGGTGATGGTGAACACTGAGATCAGGGCACCTGGTTTTGATTTGGCTTCCATGTGATCAGCTGCAGTGTGCAGTGATGAGTCTAGCAGAGCTCCACCAGTATTAGATTCCACAGAAACAAATTAAAGGCACTAACTCACTCGTCTCTCCTTTTTCTTCATTTTATCTGTAGACTTCTCCCTCCATCTCTCCCATACAGTATTGTGCTTTCCCTCTGACCGAGAGACATTACAGGAGCAACGCCTGCCAGGAAAAATAAAGCAGCCGGCTGGATTTGGAATGTTGGAAAATGAATCGGCTGCCAGCGAACAAAGAGATGTAGTCAGGCGTTTGCATCAAGCGGTGCGGTGGTACTGTAGGATGACCTTGTTGCACAGCACCTAAACAGCCTCAGAGTCCAGTAGGGCCTTGAACGGTTCGCCAGTGTATTGAAATCTACAGCGCTTTCTTGCTGTGCAGAATAACATGACTTAATATGTCAAGGGTAGACCAAAACTCACACCAAAAACAAGGCTTTTGTGTATTCAAGTGAGAAATGGATGTCTTTTATACATTTCTAGTGGGCAAAAAAAAAGTCTGCTGTTGAGACTTTAACCCTCTGATGCATGAATTATTAAATCAAAAAGTAATCTGAAAAAGCATGCCAAAAAACAAACAAACCAACAGCAAAAAAACTGTCACTGTTATCTTTTGAGGGACTTACATATGTCCACTGCAGACGAGAGCATGCATCAAAGGTATGGAAAGTTAGTTAATCAATAGAAATAAATGTGTGAACTTTACTACGTGAAAATGGTTTGAATACATACAAGAACTTTCAGTAGCAACAAGCTATGTCACAACGGCACAGAAATGTGAAGTGCAACAAACAAAATGTAAGAGTGTGTCAATGAGCTAGGTGTGTGGTGGGCTATTCATACACGTGAGAACAAATACAAACAAGCACACACACTTCAACACAATCATGCACGCGCATATCTGCACTCATACAGTATATATGTTTTATATGACCTAATATATAAATATAGACTGTATGCATTGGAATTGATCAAATATAAAGACCATTTAATATTTCTGTTCAATAAAACCATTCAAGTGTAAATTATATCCAAATTTTAATAAAACATAGCTACAAAAAAAGGTAGAACCTATGTATAGGCCCATAGGCAGAATTATACCCTTTGCTGCGGGATGTCTATTATAGTGGACCGATAAATATTTTCTGTCACAGAAAAAATATTGTTAAAATCTAAATGAATCCATTTATGACATCATATTCTGGTCTTATAGTCTTATTCCCAAGATACATGGTGTATCTGCTTTTTCCGCTGCCGTCCTGAATATATTATGCAATATCTCAAAACATAAAATACAAATATACAACAATTAAATGGAATTGTAGACACTTTGGGGGTTCGTCTTTCATCCAAAAGGGAAAATTGTCATCATTTCGTAAACTTGTATTACAGATATTTTGAGGAATGTTGGTAAACAAACAGTTTTGATTAAATTACATTTGATTTGTATTTTTTTGTTCATAATATTGTAGTCAGTGCAAACCAAAACTTTGGAGTGAATTAGAGTTGCAATAGGTGAAAAATGTCCATTGAATTTCCAGAATATTTCAAGGATTCTTTGAAAACTTTCTAAAAATGTTTATATGTTTTCCAGAAATGAAGCTTCCTGTGTTAGTTCAGGCAGGTCTCGTAGTCAAGCTCTGCTGTAAGCTGATTGGAAATTCAAACCCAGCCCCCATCAGCTGATCACACGCCCAAGCTCACTATTGGCAAATTACATCAGAGCGCCCTATTTAAACACTGCTTTCATCTGCTTGCTTTGCTGCTTCCTCTGTATGCTGCTAACAACCCACCCCCTTCCCATCTCCTCCTGCTGTGTGTTCAACTTAAAACAATGTCATTCTGTTGTCATTGTTGCTTGCTCTGTTCTGGGGGTTTATGCTACTCAACTATTCTTAAATAGAAGGGTGCCCCCTGAAATGGCTGTTTATTCCCTGTCTTGGCTTTCATGGAGCTCATAAAATGGACAGGGAACATGGAACAGAGCCATACCGCCAAATGATATTCATGTTATGCAAATATATTTTAAATGGTCTGTGATATATTTTTGACTTAAGAGTTCCTGACTGAAATGGCCTTTTTGCAAGTAATTCATGACTACATGTATGAATTGCTAATTGTAAATCATAGTAATAGCCATTTTAGTAAAATGCTAATGTTTTTAGAAACAAGTAAGCGTATTCTTTGTCTATGTATTTAAATAAATATGAGGATTTTCAAAGCTATTGCCAGTCGGGCTGCCCACCTATATGTGATCCTGATGCTCTTCTGCGGTCACTGTCAATGTGAACGTTGAGATATGAGTTTATATATGACCAAGCACCATACAGCAATACCATAATTATGTCCCTCATCCTCGTTTTTGTTTGTGTTAAATTATAGGCTATGTGCTGTCTACTTTGACTAACCTGAGACCAATGAAAGCAGATCATCGTTATCCAGCCTAGTATATTTTTACGTCATGAACAAAGCTACATTCTCAGCCTAACAAAGAGCTTCTCAACTTTGTCACAAATGCGGAGAGCGAGACACAGGAAGCATATTTAAATGTCATTAATTACTACCTGTGCTGAATGAGATGGGGAAAAAATAGATACTGTGAAACTGAAGCAGTTCCCTCTGTCGGGGATCACTATTGCCAAAAGGCTGCTGTGGGGGAAAAATGTTTATTGGAATGAAGGTTCATTAAAATTCAATAGAGAAATGTTCTCTCATCGCTGTTAATTGGGCGCTGCCCCTTTCAACTGAGTCATCACGGAGCAGTTTAAATCTGCTTGGTTCATTTGCACAGTCTGTCTTCTGGAAGAAAAAAAAAGAGGAAGATATTTTGCTCATCTGAGTGCATTCAGAGCATCCGGTTCTCAAACAACATTCTGCTCTTCAACGTTTTGCTTTGGAGGTTGCTAATCTTTCGTTGTGTAAGCAAGACATCGATCCCTCCAGCAATCAGGAAGACTTTCTGACTGTGAAATTGTTTCCGTTTAGCTTCATTATTATTTTCTGTTATCCTTGTTTGATACTTGTGTAGCGCTTGTTTGTTTCAGAGCACCCTTCTAGAAGAGACAAGGTCTGACGTGTTCCTGATTAATTGAATCAAGTTCAAATTTTACTTTAAATAGTTAAAACAAATGTAATTGAATTAAAAAGAATGTTACGAGACTCTAAGCTCTCTTACGTAGAAAACTACCTCAGAAAATAATTTAAACTTACCTCAAATTAAGTTTGAGGTAAGGGAGTCCCAAAGAACAGGTTGACATGCATGCAAGCGACTATTCGTTAGTTGAACTATTCCTCCAATGATTGGTTGATTTTATTTAAAGCAGTGTAGTGGCAAAGACTCATTTTAAATAACTTAATACACGATGCACTTTCAGATTTAAAATTTAAAGCTGCAGGATGTTTTCATTCACTTAGAGCTGCATTACACACTGCGTAAAACCTCATTTTTAAAAATCCATAAAAGAGGTACTTTAAGAATTACAGATACACTTTTAAAAATGTATTTGATGATTTAGCCTTGCCCTTTAACCTCAGTGTTGTTTTGTAGATTAGAGGATGAGATTGTCTGTGGTAATCAATGCTGTTGATAAGTGCTAACAGTAACTTGGCCTGAACATTTCTAGGCAAAATTGAATTTAAACCTTTGCATCACTGAGGAGCATCAAACCAACAGATCGAAATAATTCCTAACGCTGCTCGTCGGATGAGTTATTAGGTAAGCCTAAAACTGTCACCTTTTATATACAGTAATCCATAAAGCGATGTCTCGCAGAGGAAATGACCCATATGCGATTCAGGGCAATTTATCGTCTTTCTTGCATGCATTGCAGTCCCACGTAATATATTATCACATCATGTTACTACTGAAACGCTGTGCTTATTTTCAGAAACAGCAAGTTGAGGTGTCATCTGGCAGAACTAGGTAATGTTGAGTGATCTGCAAAAGTAATAGGGCTTAGCGAAAGAATTCATCCACTGTATGCGTCCTGTAGAAGTTGGCAAGGTTTTTATTGGTTCTTGCCGAGCATCACTTACTATTGAGCAAATCCTTAACCCCGAGTATTAAACTTCAGCGTGCCAACTCGTCTTGCACTGTTTATGCTGCAAACATCAACAATACCTTAAATCATGACTTGTGGTTTGCTAAATTTTGTCACGACTTTTCTACAAACTTTGCGTATTGTTCATGGGTTATTATACCTCAGTGTAAAATTTTAAAGTACATGGGAGCAAATGTAGTCTTAGATGGGCAGATGAAGAGTAGGTAATGTAGTATTTATTACTTGGGCAGCTGAAGTATCTGCGTTTTGAGGGCCTCTGCAGGGAGAAAGAGGCAGTTAATGAAGGAGGATCCTAATTACAGCTGCTCTGAGGAGCTAGGAGGAGGAAATCTCCAATCCAATCAGCTTGATCCTACCAGCCACAGCGGGCCCTCGCCCAATTAGAAAGCACAATTTAGATGGGAGCAGGTGTCTGGAAAGCAGTCCCAAAGAGGCCGATGAGCTCTAGTTCACTGGAAACTGTATATGACATCATCTCTCTCCTGATGCTGATAGTAATGGAAGAGGAGGAAGTGGAGGAGATGTGGCTGCTTGTTTACACCTGGTAATGATGACAGGATGCCAGACTTTCCTCATTTGTTTTGTGGATATAGATAAACACACCTACAGTATGGTTCAGGTTTTTAAAAAAAATTCCTATTGATAATTCCAAATATATATATTTTTTCAGGGAATTACTGCATAACTTCACATTTTGCTAGCCGATGAGTCAGTGTTTATCTTATGTAAATGAGTCGCCACACGCCGTACAGCATCAGAGGTCTGACGGCCAGCTGGAGAGCTTCTCCCACGCCTAAACGAAGCGTCTCGCATATCTCCATTGATGCTGCTAGTGTTTACCAGTCTGAGGTTTGTGAATAAAGAAATCTTCCTCGAACTGTCGCCGTATAGAACAACTGCAGATGACCCTGATATTTCGTGCAGTTTAATCAGTTATTTGCATTTATTTGAAGACATCAGGATATTGTGACAGTGCTTGGTTATCGAAACCCCCTTATAGTACTGAAGAGAGTGATCATGAAGTAGAAAAGCATCATATAGTGTATTGATTTAAGCGGTCACCAATAATTCCTGTTCTGAGGAACATATAAAAGAACGTAAGATCTACAGTCATTTCTCTATTGTTATCTATAGATCCGGTTAGTAAATACTGAGATGTTTATCAGTGGGTGGAGCTTAGGTGGAGGCAGAAAGATTAACTTGACTGCTTTACTAAAGCTAGCTATGAATTCTGTTAGCTTGTTTTATTTTTTTTAACAATAACTGTAGGAATTCCATTTTACCTGCTTATGTAAAGCAGGGCTCACACTATGGGATTTTGAGCCAGATTTAGCCCAGATTTTCCCCCTCCCGAGAATCTGAGCAATAATCTTGTCGAGCACCTTGATTGGTCCCGATGTTTGGCACGGATTATACAACACAGTCTCACAACCAATTCGTATGACGTGGTAATTTGTGCTAATTCGTACAAACTCGTAAGACCTCATTCGTACGATTTTGTATGATTTGCCTAAACCCCAGTGACTGGGTAGGTTTATGGGCAGGGTTAAGTATAGGTCATTTATAAGAATTGGAAACTCGTAAAATATGTGCGAATTGCTTACATTTTTTGAAAAGATCTTAAGACCTTAATTTAGAAAAGCATTTGTGCATGCTTAATGCCATGTCAGTCCTGTGCACACTGTGCTGTGCGCTTTTGTGCTTTGCGATTGCTCTAGATTCTATGAATTAAGACACTTAGTGATGTAATTCTGTAATGATGGCACATTCAGTGAGCCTTAGTGCCAATATGGTTAAGTTTTTGGTTATCAACCAGTTTTAGTTAAAAGTTACCCTTGTCAAAGTTTTCTTCCTCCTCCTCCTCATTTTTATATGTGCTTTTGATTAAAATCAGACTTTTCTCCAGGCTGAAGTGATTAGCATTGATTGCGAGGTGAAAGTTTGCAAGCAACGTAGTGGCAAAATGACAGTCCGTCAAACAGACACGCACTGTTGTTTATAATGTTCTGACACCAACTAATAATAACGGCAATTATAGATATAATCATTGTTCCACGGCCTGTATTTCAGAAAAGCGAGTCACTTAAAAAAGTATTCTAGCACAAATTACTAACTGCTCGATGAAAATGCAATCAGATATTCTTATCTAAATGTTGTATTCAGAAAATAACTTTTATTTGTGGCAAGAATATTTTGGAATATTCATAAGGCCACAGATCCACAGAAATGAAAAGGATTATCTACGATGTGACTTTAATGCCTAATGTAAGCTAGCAAAACAATATCACTATAGGAAAATGTTTTGTGTTAGAAAATAATTGCATGTTTTGTATAATAGATAGTGAATCTTGGGATCAAGATGTTTAGGACAAAAATGTAGGTTACAATTCATTTGCATGTTCTTTGAAGGAGGTATAATATTTAAAGCAATTAGTTAATCAGTGTCTTTTCTCTAAAGATAGCAATTCTATATCACAAAGTTCCCAGCTCAGTTTATTTCCTGCAAAGGTTTGTGCTCTAATGCTGATTTTGTTTGGATTTGTCTGGAGCATCCGTGAGATTGTTACATCCATTAGACCTGACAGCTTTACTGCACCCAGAGCATTGTCTATTGTCTTTGCATTGTCTATTTTTGCACATCGCCCATTGTTAGTGCGAATGCTGTGTACATCAGGCCTGATACACATGTGGGTAGCTGACCTGAAATACTTCTTGGGAAGTTGACATGTTCTGCAGTGTGAGCTGCTAAACTAAAGCTACTTTAAACAGTGCACTAACTCCTGTGTGATTATTCATTCAGTTATGGCTTTATATTAATGATACATTTGTACAAAAGGGCTTGCTTTTGCTTGCGTCGTATTTTTTGATAGAAAAAAATATATATATATATACACACTCACATACAAAAAGAGGTCAATAAGTGTTATGTTGCTGTGGTGCAGGGAGATGGAGATCATGGGAGAAGAGGAGATTCACAAACAGTTTCCTTTCAATTAGAATTATCTCAGGGGCCTGTTCCATAAAACAAGTTTACCAAAGAAGTCAGGCTTATGGCAGATAGTCAGACTTATTTTAATACAAAATACTGGCAATAAGTCAGACTAACTGAAATAAGCCTGGCTTATACTCTAATCTTGGTTTATGGAACAGGCCCCAGGAACAATACTTAACAAATACACAGAATAACAATTCAACGTAAAGTGTAACATTAACAAGGACAGACACTCGAACTCAGGAAAGTACAAAACATAATGAGGGGTGAACTCACAACACCTGGGGAAGACAGCTGGGAGTAAATTAACCAATAATCACTAGGACACAGGAAATACCAAATAAGGACATAAACGTTCAACTCAGAATGAAACCCGAGACCAAAACAGACAAGAACGTAACAATAAGTATTTGATCACCCTGTGATTTTGCAAGTTCACTTACTTAGAAATCATGGAGGGGTCTACAATGTTCATCATAGGTGCATTTCCACTGTGAGAGAAAAATCCAGAAGTCTCATTGTATGATTTTTTTAACAATTTATTTGGGAATTACTGTGTCAAATAAGTGTTTGATCACTTGCTTATCAGAAAGATTTCTTGCATCGCACGGATGGTTCCCCTGCTTAAGTCAGCCCGTGTCCAGGCCCGTCTGAAGTTTGCCAAGGACCGAGGACCTTTGGATGATCCAAAGGAGTTATGGGAGTAAGTCCTGTGGTCAGATGAGACCGAAGTAGAACTTTTTGGTCTTAACTCTATTCACCGTGTTTGGAGGAAGAAGAATGATGAGTATCCCAATAATACCATTCCTACAGTGAATCATGGGGCTGGAAGCATCATGCTCTGGGGGTGTTTTTCTGCACAGGGGACAGAACGACTGCACTGTATTGAGGAGAGGATGAGCGGGGCCGTGTATTGTGACATATTGGGCAAAAACATCCTTTCCTCAGTCAGAGCATTAAAGATGGGTATTGGACCCAAATACTTCTTTGACACAGTAATTCCCAAATAAATTGTTAAAAAAATCTTAAAATGTGATTTCCGGATTTTTCTTGTTAGATTCTGTCTCTCACAGTGGAAATGCACTTATGCTGCAAATTGTAGACCCCTGCATGATCTCTAAGTAAGAGAACTTGCAAAATCACAGGGTGGTCAAATACTTATTGACCTCACTGTATATATTAGTTGAATATTTGTTGACTTTAATTGATTGTTTTCTTGTTTAAAAGACTGAATTGATTTACACATTACTAAACATTACTTACAGTTTTCGTCACATTGTTACTGGTGCTTTCCAGACAAGTCATTTTTCCAGTTGCTATGCTGATAGCCAGCTGGATAACATTATCAACATTATCTGCAACACCCGATGTTGGACACATCACAGAAAACCAAGCATTTGAGTTTACAAGGCATACAAATGGATCTAAGATCAATAAATGTATAATTTTCAATGGCAGCACAGCACTGACATTAAAGAGTAACTGTGCTATTAACTGACTTGAAATTCTGACACTGGCTCTGGGTCAGTGAATCATTATTATTGTTAAGCTATATTACTTGCTGAAGAATAAAAAGCAGGTTTTCTCATTGAGTTTGATGCATACTCTCCTAACGCTGCCATCTGAAAGTTATCTGTTCCTCAGGGGTTCATGAAGAACAGTTGCCGTTAAACATTTGCCATCTATTTCACCCCTGTCTCACGTGGACTGATGTGAACCTTCTGCAATTTGTAAGCGGGTAAATGTGAGCTTCCTTTGTTCAATGCATCTCCATCACATCCACAGCACAGCACCAGATGGATCGAGCTACAGATTTACATTTAGCAGCTGTGGTAAAATGATCTTCATGAGCATAGGTGAAGATGGGATGGTGTGAGATTCTGGGATCAGCATTAGTCTCAGTCAATCAACAACATTTGTGCCATATTGTTGATAAATTATTTTGCCTTCATTTTCTTTATAAGATAAAAGAAGAAGAAGAAATAGATATTTAGAAAAAAATCCAAAATCATCAAGTCTGATAAAATAAAATAAACGAATACACAATTTAAAATGGATACATGGTCCATTCACTTACATGTAAGTTCTTTACTGTAGCATAAGAAATAAACGTTTTTGTTTGTATAATGTGTTTGTGTTTTCTGTGTGTATTTAATATGTATAATACACACACTGAAAAAAGTTTGCATGTGTATATTTATATTAGGGGTGTAACGGGTCACAAAAATCACAGTTTGGTTCTATACGATACAGTGATGTCACGGTTTGGTATGTTTTCGATTAAAAAAAAAAAAAAAAAAAAAAAAAGAATTTCTTAGATTTTTTTTTTTTTAGTAAAATTAATATAAAAGTATGTATTGGAGAAGTCAGTCTTTAATGGTATTTATTGATTAATTAAAACTTAATTGATTTGAGCCATTTCAAATCGTGTAGGCGCCATCCACCGTTTCTTCCTGCGGGACAATCCGCGTGGGAGAAGACGACAGGGGAGAGATCCACAATTTAATTTTGTGGTGTTTATGTGTCACCAAAGGCAAACGCGCCTTACGTTTTTTCTCTCGTTTTTAGTTAATGCTAAAGTACCGTTACTGCTAATACAAACATTATATTAGTACTGTATGTTAGAGCAGAACAATGCAGCTCTGGTTAAACAGCTGGATGCTGGGTTGAAATGCACCTGGAAGAGGTGTACTTTTATTTAAAAGATGTACACAAATTTCAGAACCTGTGCTTGGCTTATTATTTCATTCAACTTAATTGGCTACTGTAAAATTCACAACGGGAAATGCCTACCTACAGTATACATGCATGTTTGTGCGTTATAATATACACATCACACATACGTATATTCTGTAATGCTTTCATTTTGTGCGCGATTCATCGTTTGACACTGTGGAAGTGTCCTTAACTTTCAAGATGATGTCACACAAAACATTTTTTTTATTCACAGCCTCAGTAAATTAGGCTGAACAGCATCAAGACACCAAAAGCTATTTTGGATTAAAAGCTTAAAATAACCAAAACTCACTTGTAAGTGAAAAATGAAGCCTATTAAAAATCTTCTGTGGTCTGTGAAAGCAGAATTTGTTTTCATATAAGCCACGAGAACCCTTATATAGGTCCAGGGGTTATTCTTATAAAAAAATTAAATAAAGAAATAATAATAAATGGTTATATGGCATATGGTTATGCAACCTGATTTATTGCCTGCTTTCTCAGAAGACACCAGGGATGAGATGAAGACAACGCCATAGTAAAGTGGATCTGAATGAAATGTGATAGCGCTGGAAAAAAATGTGGGGAGAAGGAGGACATGTAAGAGGAAATATGTGCTTTTTTTGGTTCCTGAAGCCGTCACACTAGTGTTATGGCCTCCATCTCTATTCTCTAGCTTTCAGCCCCTCAGGGCTTTGGCTGTGCTTCTAACAAGCCTGGCACCAATCACATTGCTGCTGAGCATCTTATATCGGCGTGTGTTGTCACCGGGTGCATGCTAAGGATACTTTGTGCCTATCATTTGAAGAGCAGACTGAAATAAGCCTACAGGAACAAGAGCAGAGAGAGCAGGAAACAGTCAAAACATCATATGGGACCGTCTGACTATGGCTTTGATTTGAGGGAAAAATCTTGCGGATTCCCTTTGGACAGCCTCCAAACTGGGTATAGGGTTGGAATTTTTGTAGGTAATTAGCGAATTGTATGATCAGTGGTGATCAGAGTCAGTACACTGTAAATTCATCCAGACATGTTTGGTACTTTGAGCTGATTTTACAACGCGTTCTTTTCATTGTTCATGCATCTAAAGCAAAGAAGTGACTTTCTTGTTTTTGGATGTCGACAAATATATAATGCCTAGTAGGCCTATTTTAATATACATTCAGATTTGAAAAGTTCTAAAGTATGATACTAATTCTAAATTCCAAAATCAAAAAATCACACCCAATGGTCAAACGTTTTATTTATATAGCCTACATATCACAATACAGTTATTATCCACCTTATTTTTCGCACACGGTCGTTTGCATAAAGTAAATGTGTATGGCTTCCAGTGTCATTCGCTTCCAACTATTTTTAGCTGTACAAAACAGCTTGTTTTACTGCTCGATATTGCAAATGGTTGTTTCTTACCATAATTATGAACACATACTGGTTTGTGGTGTGAACAGTTTTACTATTTACTGCACTTTTATTCTTCTTTCTATTTCCCTATAGGGCCTAATGAAGTGGAAGTCTTAAAAATTCACAGAGAATGACTTACTTCCATGGTAAAAAGTACAGTGGATATGTATAAAACATGCATTTATATTTTAATATCTTTATGATTGTTAAACATTCTGTCTGAAAAGAAAAAAGAGAGAGAAAGACTTTTTATATGCTCAGATGGTTTTGATCAGTTTTTAGAAATCACATAGAACAGATTGAGTCACTTGCGTCAAATTAGATAAATGCATTAATGGTGGTAAACATTTAATTTATTGAGTGCAGTAATGTGACAGCCTTAGATAAAATGCCAGTTAATGTTTGCAAATGAGCCATTTGCAATGTTGCTAAAATTAAACGAATAATCACTCCACGCAGTATTTACTGCATATTCACTCCAGGTATTTAAAAAACGAAAATGTCCTCTATGCAATGCCACAGGAAAAATGGTCTGCTAATCGGCCTAATCTCTGTATTAGTCTGTAACTAGCCAACCATAAGCCCTATAATGTGAAATATCAACAAATATTGTGTAGGTGTGATAATGTCTTGCATGTTTTTTTTGTTAGTGTTTTGTTTTGGCTCTGGTAGGCTTTTCTGCTTGTGATTAGCACATATGAATCTGCATGCAGAAGCAGTGCGCTTGAAGGCCTTTCTCCCTTGCTGACATTTTCCCCATTTGCACAGCGATCATCTGGGTGGGTTTTCTCCATGCAGAGAAAGACATGACATGTCAAAACACGTCCACTCTGTTTGGAATTAGAAGCCAGACATTACCCATGATGCCTTTGTGTTTTATTAAGGGCAAGGAAAAGGTTGCACAAGCATTAATTTACAGGATGGTTGGCACAACAAAACTAAAGGGATAACAAACGTAGATGCTTATGCTTTACATGCTGTATTTTGACTTGATGCACCTTTCTGTATGAAATCATGAGAAATGTAGCAAGCATCATATTTACTTCAATCTTTCATCAAAGGTCTTGGCATGTGAAATGTTATTGCAGCTGGTTGTTTCCTCGGTGCAATTACGTTAAAGTGGTTGACTCAAGGGCACAGTATCCCAGTCCCACCCAAGCACTGGTTTGCATTTATAACTGACAACACACGCAGTTTACTGGGATACTAGTATTTTGATGATGCTGCTTTAGCTTTTAAATGTGGTCTTTTGCAAAGCTTGTGAAATGAAGGCATTTGTATGCACAGCAATGACCTTGTAGTATCTTTTGTACTGTACCATTTGTGTCCTCAATCACTGAATGGCTCAAATCTGCCTGAAACACTTTGAGTTGTGCTTCATTTGAAAGAGCTGGTCATTCACTGAGAAATTTCGAACATCATGTTTAGTTTTTGTGGCATATCAGACGAGTTTATTAAAGTGGTGAGCAAACCTGGCCAATTCCATGTGAAGGATTTAAAGGGATAGTTCACCCAAATATGAAAATTGCCATAATTTGCTCGCCCATGTTGTCCCGGACTTGCATTACCCCACTGACATTTTTCAGCATATCTTTTATTCTGTTCTGCATAATTCAGGTTTTATTGGCAGTTTTCATACACTTCTTTTTACTACTTCTTGAAAAGAACAATCTTGTGGGTTTTGCCACCCAGTGGACCAACAAATTAGTGCAAATGACACGGACAGTCCACTTGGATCCCACTGGTTATGAAATGTATGCTATGTGTATGAGACATAATAACAAACCATAATCCTGAAGCATACTTTCTCCAACTTTTATTGTAAAAAAAAAAAAAAAAAAAAACTATATAACATT
>JAUMHP010000052.1:5703647-5713945 GCA_032361065.1 Enteromius trimaculatus | reverse complement strand
CTATATATATATATATATATATATATATATATATATAATGTATATGTGTGTATATATATATATATATATATATATATATATATAATGTATATGTATATACATATATGTATATATGTGTATATAATATATATATATATGTATATATACATACAACTTAACTGTGTATATATTAATAATTATGCAAAATCATTCTGATTGATCTGATGTCTGTTTCAACCCTACTATAATGTGGTATTTTTAGCCTCAAAATAATGCTTTTATAATAGCATAAAATAATATAATATAATTGAATATGTAGTTAAATAATTTCAACTATATATATTTTATTCAATAATTTGAATTTATTTAAAGTGTTTTGGCAGAGGATTGTGCTGGTTTGTTTTTTACACATTTGAACCAATATAAGTTGTGTGCTCTGTCTTTTTGTCAACTCTGTAATATAAAGTATTTAAGCATTAGAATTACAAGTGTATATGTATGTGTGTGTGTGTATATATATGTATATATATATACATTTCACAAAGTGCTGTGACCAAATGTAAATATTTAATTGCTTTAGTTTTGGAAAAATGTGAGGTTTTTTTTTTTTTTATATATATATAAAATGATTAAAACTAGATTCAGACTTTTCATGAAAATGGGACAATTGTTGTAGGAGAGGAAAGCAGGGAAAAGAAACAAAAAAACACTTGTGAATAGGATGAAGCTAACAAAGCCTCCATATGACTTAATGTAAGGTATTCTAGAGGCTTCTGTGTTTGTGGCTGAAGGAGGATTGCTGGTGTTCTATGATCATTGTGATTGTCCCCTCAAACGCACACATATACAACATGCAGCTGTGACTCACTAGATCCGCATTAGCTCTGGGCTAATCCTCTGTGTGCAGGGGACCAGGGTGCCGAGGCGGAGGAGCAGATTTCATTCTGAGGGTGGATATGCTCTCAAACCAGTCATTTCCAATTAGACATGTCTTAGGCTCTTTTGCTTTCCCGTTCTCTTTCTCTTTCTTTCTCCCTCTTGACAAAAGACGCTTGCACCTTTTCTTCAACCTGATCCACAAAAATATGAGCCTTTTAAAGGTGAGCCTTTTAAAGGTAATCTGTGTGTGTTTTCTTTTCCAGCTTAACATGCTTAACATGCTGAGATGACTAAAAGTAAGCTATTTAAAGTTTGATTACCTTGAGTGGATGCTGAAAGTGTCATAAAATAAAACTGTAATGCATAATTGGCCAGTGGTTAGTAGTAATTTGCAGTGTTTATAAGTTTTTGCAAATCGACTTAATATGGACTTAATATAACCTTTGAAATTAATTTGATTTTTTTTATCAGTTTATTACAAGACCTAACTTTGATTGTTTAGGTGAGCGAATAATATTAATGTTTTCGGAACTAAAATGCTGGAAAATAATTAAGTGCAACAGATGAAAGATATGATTTTCAACATTTCAAGAAATTAAATCCTAACTGCACTATCACTGTGACCAAGGGAGGATCCAAACCTTCACTAAAAATTTTCATTATTTTAACAGTGAAAGACCGTACAAATCTGGTTCCTTGCTGAATATATAGGAAAAAGAGCAAGTAATGTTATAATTTACCGTAGAAACTGTAAATTGACATTTTCAGAATTCCCTTGATTTTAATGAAAAGCCATAAACATGGGAGCTGTTTCTTATTGTTTTTTTTGTTTTTGTTTTTTTTAGTCATGTTCATCAGATTTTAATAAATGAATGTTTATGGTATTATGTTAGTGTTGTGTGCTGGCATGATGGCATTTGTATTTGTGTGGATTACTTTTTTGTAAAGCCTAACATGTTGCTTTACGGTAACATAACCCAGCTGCCGTTATTTTATAAGAAGCCATGGATCAATAAGAGCGAGACTAGAACGTAACATAACTCACCAACCACAAGAAATACATTACAGATGTAGAACATCCTGTGCTTGCTTCACATATGAACATCTTATATCCCATCTCTACTCAGCCATCAAATGCAACTGTCATATAATGGTTTCCAGCACTCTCAGTTCTGTTGTTCTTCAGAGAGGAGGACAATGGCCCGCTCCCAGCTCTCCTCCTTGGGAGGTTGTGGAGATCTGAGCCCTGCGGGGGTGAAAATGACTTTGTATTCCAGAAGTTTCCATGACATCTGTTTGACACCTGTTGCCAGGATGTGTTATGTAAAAATAATTTGGTAAAACTTACAGTAAAAATGTCATCTGGGTTGCCAGAACTTTACAGTAAAAATACATTGACAACATTTTAAGACTCACAGAATGAACTAAAATATTCAGTTAAAAAAGATTATATATATATATTTCATTAAATAATTTAATGACAATATACCAACATACTGAAGCACTAAATAACAGGAGTTTACCGTAAGATTTTTATTGTGCTTTACTGTTAAAATTATGATCATTTTAAACAGTGTAGTATGCACAAATTTGTTTTAGCACTAGTTTGGTTAGGTTACAGCTCTCCACTGGTAACCACAAGGTTATAGGTTTGAATCTTAATCATCTCTCGCTAGTGAGGTTTGTTTGTTGTGTGTTTCTCCAGAGAGATTGGATAGCATTCTTCATAACAGTGCAATGTTCATTTAGCAGTTGTCTGTACTTGTGGTCAGCAGGCTTATTTCAATATGACCGGATAAAAGGAAAGCTTAAACTTTAAATAACAGACCAATTGAAGAATGCAAATAAGTATCAAAGGCTATGTCTAAGATCATAATTCTACTATGACCCTAATTAATATCTGAGAATGCAGAGTGCGAGTGTGCCAAATTTCAGATATAATCTGTATGATCTGGAGGATTGGAATTACTTTTTTGCCAGCGGCACAGCAGAAGCTCCTGCACAATACAAACTTAGCAACAGCAGGGACTAATTTTCATCAAGCCAGCAGATGACTAGCAGGGTGTTCATCATGTGGAGAGGTAATAATAATAATATTTCACAATATTACATTTTTGATCATATAAATGCAGCCTTAATGATCATAAGAAACTCCTTAAATAAAAATATAAAAATATTAAAAACCTTTCTGATCCCAAACTTGTGAGTGGCAGTGTGTGTGTTTTAAATAAATTAAAAATAGTACACATTCATTATACTTTACTATAAAAAAATATATATATCCTTCAGGACATCATGTCCTCACATCACCTCTGTGACACATCTCATATTTTATAATATGTCTGAAAATCTCCATGAAAATCGAAAAGGTCTGCATCTTAATTTAATTGTCCTTCTAATAGCCTGAACACGAGGAGGTGAACAATGTCTGTCGTGTCATGCAGATCTTGCTTGTGGCGGCGTTTGGCCGATGTATAATTGATCTAATTGGACTACAAACACTCTGGGATGAAATTGAATTAAGGCCGCTGCAGTGGTTTAATTAAACGCAATCCTAATGTACTTCATTAAGAAGGCTGTGGCTGGCAAATTAGACAGTAAAACCGAGTCATTCAGAAGGCTCATGAAATCTAAATGGGTCTCTGAAATGATTAGCGAATGGTATGGCCAAAGCTCATGTAAATATAAATGAGGGAGAAACATTTAATGTGACGCAAACCACAAGAGGAATACATGTGGATATGGTTTGGCTTATTCTTTTGACAATCATCCCAAACTTATTCTGGCTTTCTTGAACTTAAATTGGTCTCAACTGGTTTTGCTCCAGTACCAAGATTTTAAAACGGAGTGGTAAAGTAAGGACCATAGTATTGTTTATATCACCAATATGAACAACAGTGTTCCTAAAATCAAACAATAAAAATAAGGCTATTTGTGGTACTAACTTATGATTATCATAAAAGCTCAGCAGGCTTGGGTTTATAGATTCAGCATTTGGTGGAATTTGGGCAGCTAATAATTCTCTACCATTTTTATTCTCACTGCATTGAATGAGTATTTAATCAACTCCTGATTTTATTTTTTGTACTTTGTGTTTTGGATAGTTTTTAAAAAAAGAAGAGCAAATCATGCAACCCATTCATATTGGCACTGGTGTAACTTGGCTCCTGCATGCTGGGGTCTACAGAACACTAACATGCTAATATTGCATGTTTTTTGCTTTGTTAAAAAACTACAGCTTCTAGGTTTTCAAAAAGGTGTTTGCAGCCTGTGAAACATTAAAAAAAAGGCATATATTAGCATTGTCGTAACATTACACCAAAAAAAAAAAAAAATAGTTTTTACAAAAAGAATTTAGCAGCTGTGGTTGAGGGAATAATTTTGTAAAAAAAAAAAAAAACCTGAAAAACTGTAAACACGTTTACAGCCAAAAACTTCAACCACGCACGCTGCTATTAAAATTTTAAGTTTTAATTTTGTACCTTTAACATACTGACAACCACCCTAATAATGCAGTTGTTAAAAGAGAAAGTCACATGAAGAATCAGAGCTCATCACAAGCAGTGTATACTAATATATAGAAGGTGCAAACACAACACATCATATTATGGTAACACACGACACTTAAATAATGCAACAAACATTCATTAAACTACAGAAGATGTAGCAAAGCCCACATTTGCATAACTGATAACAAAAATTATTTCAAAACATGATTATTTAATAAAAAATACTTTCAAATGTGGAGTGTCATGCAGGGAATTCTTATTATTTTTAACTGTAAATTATACATTGATTTGTTCTATTTACTTCTAAAAACTGCACAATTAATTTAATTAAAATTTCATTAAAGGGTTAGTTCACCCCCAAATGAAGATGCTGTCATTAATTACTCACCTTCACGTCGTTCCAAACCCGTAGGACCTTCGTGAATCTTTGGAACACAAATTAAAATATTTTTGATAAAATCAGAGCGCTGCTGAAATGTTCCCAGATCCAGAAACGTAGTAAAAGCCTCTTTAAAACACTACGAGAATACTTATTTTTTTTGCGCAAAGAAAAAAAAAAATAGCATAATTCTTCTCTCCTGAGATACGTCTGCCACCTTTTGAAGATTACTTAAGAATGTATTTGACGTAATCAGTTGTTTACGTTCTGAGGGAAAGCATGCGCATGCGTGACACTCTCTAAAATGGCAGAAGACGTAGCTCAAGGGAGAAGAATAGTCAGATGGGTCTCAGATTTCATCAATAATATCGTGTTTCTGAAGAGGAACGAATGTCTTATGAATTTGGAATGAAATGAGGGTGTGTAATTAATGACAGAATTTTCATTTTGGGTTGAACTAACCGTTTAAATGTCTGGTTAGATGTTTTACAGTTTTTTTCCTGTATGTAGAACAGGAACTTACTGTTAACCTATTAACATTTTTTCCCTAGCGTTTTTGCTAGATTTGACAGTGTATGATCAGTCTTTGCAGTATACTCTTCACCTGGTTCTTATGTCATTATTAACTATGCAGAACAATCATTTGACCTAATGGCTCCTATAAGACCTCTGCCAGTTCTATTGCAGATCTCCTGATATGTTGAACTTGCGGCAGATACTGTGGGTTGAAGGCATACTTTTGGCATCCTGTAAGCGTAACCAATATACATAGATTAAGAAAACAGTTGGAAAGATGACTCATCAGAACATGTTACGTTTGTAGGCTACAGCCAAACTTGCAACATAAATTGTAGCCGAGATTGTAGATTATTCACTAGGGGTGTAACAATACGCGTATTTGTATTGAACTGATTGGTACGAATCTTTTGGTTCAGTATGCATTACAAACCAACCGATTCAGACTAATAATTTTATATTTGGAAAACAATCGATCAGTAACAGCCATCGGTACATTTATAGCTGCGGATTTTAATGCGGGATTTTAATGCTAAATGTTATTGAGCCCTCCTAGCACTCCTAGCAAAGAACAGAAAGATTGTGACAAGATTGTGAAAGATTCTTTAGCTGAAGCACAACGGCGGCCCATGCCCACAATCTGTGCAGTCTGAAGAAAACGTTGACATCATCTTTCTGAACTTAAAAAAAAAACTTCAAAAACTGATTGAAACAGAGTTCGGTTTAAAAATAAAATAAAACTACTACAATGTTACATATTGGAAGATATATGAAGTATAGCTCCATTGTTGTTCGAACAAAACAAAAAACAAGATCGTACTTTTATGTTAGTTTTAATGAATAAAAGTGTGAAAACAATCAAAGAAATTCTCTTTTTTTGTGTGTGTATCGAGAAAATACAGAACCCTGACCCCACTGTGTTGTATCGACCGAAGCGTGATTTCGTGAACCGTTTCACCGCTATTATTAACAACACCTAATTAAACAAGAACACACTTTCTGACTAATAAGTGTGTTTTTTAAGGATTTGGGTCATTTAAAATGCTTTAAACCACAGTAATAGACTGTCTGACAGCCATAAATTGACCAAAAGCCTAAAACTGTGAGCTTTTGAATAGTACATGTCAGTTTTGTCTGCAGTAAGTGTCATTATGTCAGTGAACGACCGTGGAGCATCTGAGGATGTTACATATCCAGTTTATTAACCCTCAGATTTTTTTCTACTGGCCTTGAAAAAAAGTAGCCCTGACTGAAATTCCAGCTTTGTGGCGTTTACAATATTAATTATTTGCCGAGACTGGTGGTCATTTTCAAATGTCCATCAAGAACGGAAGCTAAGTCTGTGTGTATTTGAAAGGGTTTTTTTATTGATATTTATATATGGCATTGATATTACCATCACGTTTCAGAGCAGTTGACTGCCGGTAAAGTCAGCAGGCCGTGACCTTTCGGTAGAATACGTTTTGTATATCTGTTTTGTATTAATAACACAGTCTTTGAAAAAAATCCCATTTTCTGCACCTCTGCCGCTCAACTGAGAATGAAATTATCTCTCATAAGTGGATGTCCTCAGTGACTGGAGGCTGTAGCGAGACATATTTATAACTTGACTCGAATCACCTCTTCAGCCGAAAGTCTGATAAAATCACAAAGCACTCTGTTCATCATGACTGAAAAGGTCAGAAAGGAGGTCTGTTGGTAAATTTAATAGCGCTCTCAGAGTGGACATCGTAACTGGACTTTTCAAAGAAAGCCAAAAATGTCCTGTTTTTGACAGTTCTATTTCTAATATAGGATGTAGTTCTTTAAAAAAAAATCAAAGGGAAACTTTCACGGACACTCAAAGTGAAGACTGTTATAGGATCGATAAAATAACTACAGCCCACAGAGTCCCATTAAGGATTTTTCCATAATGTAACTGTGCTTCTTTTCTCTTTCAATTTTCATCACAAATTGAATCTTATAGTACTCTATAATTAAAGGCTTGATTTTATTTAAAAGGGTAAATAAACAATTTTTATTTTGATCTGAATTAAAACTGCTCAGTGTTTCAAGTTCACTCAACTGAACTTATTTCCAGTTGATTACACTCGGTTCAGTCCACGGTCTAGCTTCTTCAAGCACTGCAAAGAGTATTAGTAGTCTGTACATTATTCTCTACATCATGTTTCCATAACGCGTTATTAGTAGTCCATATGATATGGAGGTAATTGTCCAAGTCATGTGAGTTTTTGTATTATAGAACGACTCGCTTGGATCTTATGAAGAGCAGTAGAAGAGCATCTGATGCCAAGTAAAACTTTGCATACATAGCTACTGGCAAATGGAATGGACCTATACACTAAAAAAAGGTTTTGTGACATTTTACTGAAATATTTTTTTGTGTTTTTCGCGTATATTTACTTTTCCGTCAAAACACTATTGCATTGTGCTTAATTAACTTAAACTGCTTCAGTTGATTTTTTACCATACTTAATTATCAGTCACTAATTTAACATAAAGGGTTAAATGTTCGCCATTAAAAAAATCTGATATGATGATTTCCAATGCGTTTCAATAGCATGACATGGAGGTGCCTGTTGTCAGAACTGAAGGTACCACACACACATACAGTGGTGTCTGTTAGGGTCACACTGTAAACCTAATTTAGTTTTTAGAAAAAAATAAATAAAAACCATTTATGGAAAGTGCTTCAGGGATAATAGAAAATCTGCACTGTTTGTATGATAATAAAATACAGATTTATATAATAAAAAAAATAAATGATCATGGATAAAAAACGTTAATATGTCCGCAGTAAAAGAAAAGTTTTATGTATATAGAAAGGACATTAAAAGTAAAGTGTCTACTTTTAAAGTTTTAACTCTATTTTTGGAGAAAAATTATTGGTTGAAATAATGTTACATTGTCGTTCAGTGTAATGCAATGTGTAAAAATTTAAACAGCGTAATTATTTTGACTTCTGTATCTTAAAATATATAAAAGAATAAGGGAGCATTTTATTGTGTTCTAATGAGTAAAAAAAAAAAACTAGAATAGTGGCAAAAAAGTAATAGTAATATTAGTAAATTACAATTAGCATTTAGGGTGAAAGTAATTAGTCTTTTAATATGTCATAAATTAATCTTTGTTGTGAATATACCTGAAAAAAAAGTGGTTAACCAGAAAAAAATAAAAAATGGCACTTCATGCCCAACAGGTTGCCGACCCCGGGCCTATACAGTGAGGAACTGTGCTGCATTCTGCAATCCCTGTAGTTTTTCCAGATTAATTGGGATAGAAATGGTGAATTTTTTCGACCTGTTATGCTAACTGTCAGTGGATGTGCTGTGATGTGCATTAGCATGCACACTGAGATGCCAGAAGCATAGCTGATGCTAATTAGACTACCATTTAAATTCAGTCAACCCAGGCAATGCACTGATATTAAACTGAAGCTCCTTTCACCTGTAAATTCTGAAGCAGAAGTTATTAAGAAGGGCTGACAGTTTTTAATAGCAACATTTTTTTGTAAAAAACAGACATTTTGTCCTCATTCAACCTCAGACGGATTTGACAAGTGTAAACCAGATTGCTGTGGACTGTAGCGACAATGCTATTATTTATAATTATTGTTTAGAAATATATTCGCTTTGCAATTATCGTATTAACAAATGATCAGAGAGCATTTTCCTTTTGAAATCGCAGTTCCTCGTGGCTAATTATAAATCTTTTATTTGCCAGTGTACACTTCCTCTTTGTGCACTACATTAATGATTCTCCATGATTACATAATAGTCAATCAATTAATGAACACAAGCTGTTTTAAGCTCAAGTGGATGCATCATTAATGTCGGCCGTCTGTCTGTTCTCACACAGTTACGAGAGGATGAAGAAGGAGCAAACCAAGGTCGCCATGTTGCTTTGTTCAACAATCGGCTTTCTGTAAACTTAAATCAGCAGCAACAGGCAACGTCCTCAAGAAACCCTTTAGAGTTCAGACAACTGGGGAAAACTACTAAATCAGGTCTGTTAACTACCTCACTTTCTTGTTCTCAGTGAAGACTGATATATTTCCAAATGATCCAGTACATTGACTGGGGTATTATTATATTATTTATTTGATTCGTTTGTTTAATTCATTGACAAGCCTTGCCCATCTCTTAAAAGCCTAGTCATTTTTTTTCTTTAATCAGATGCATTGGCAAAGGAGAAACACCAGCTAAGGGCTGTGGAACATCTGTTGAGTTAGTCTGCTTTGCCCCAGACAAGGGAAACTGTCATGATGAGTTTGCAGTGATGGGAAAGAGGATGAACAGCAGGTACGGGAAACTGGAAATTCAAATCAAAGATGACACCAAGCACATATCGTGTCTCTGCTTGGGAGACGAAACCCAGAGTGGAAGTTCAACAAGCTGTTAAACACATCAGCCTAAACGTGTTGTCCGTCTCGTTCTCTTACGCAATCGTGCTTCTCAAGTAACCGGACCCAAGCAAAAGCATAAATGTGTTTGCACATCTCAACAGTAGCAATCAATTCAAAATGCATTTCCTAAATCTATCAGAGCGACTGCTTGCTTCATTTGGTTTCTGTACTTCCCGTCTGTCCATGCGATGTGTCTCTGTTCTACATTGTTTCCAGTGATGCTGACACAGATGTTTTATTGCTGTAGTGGGAAAATCTGCCAGGGGAAACTATTGCCTAAGTCTAAATTTGTCTTTTGCGATTGGAAAATAAATATTTCATCTGGCCTATAAGAGTATTGCCCCGTTTGCAAAATGATTTGAAACACTAAGCACGGTTCCAGTGAATTTCCTCACAAACACTGTTCATTTTTCACTCGAATGCTTAGTGGTAGCATTTCATTGATCGTACAATGAAAGTTTACATAGTATAATAAAGCAAAATATATATATTTTTTTTGCTTGACTAATGTTATACAGTACAGGCCAAAAGTTTGCACACACCTTCTCATTCAATGTGTTTTCTTTATTTTCATGACCATTTACATTGGTAGATTCTAACTGAAGGCATCAAAACTATGAATGAACACATG
>JAUMHP010000052.1:5664013-5677909 GCA_032361065.1 Enteromius trimaculatus | reverse complement strand
AGTCTGTCGATACGACATACGTCTCCGTTCCCTCCATCAGGGAACGGGGGTTACAATAGGTAACCTAGACGTTCTTGCTCCATGTTGTATTTGTTTCGTTTAGTTTATTAAAGAATTTGCTGATTTTCTAACTGAGTTAGTACTGGCTGCAAATAAAGTCTTAATTGTTGGTGATTTTAATATCCATGTTGATAACAAAAAAGATGCGTTGGGATCAGCATTCTTAGACATTCTGAACATTGGGGTTAGACAGCACGTATCAGGATCTACTCACTGTCGAAATCATGCTCTACATTTAGTATTGTCACATGGCATTGATGTTAATGGTGTTGAAATTCTGCAGCAAAGCAATGATATCTCAGATCATTATGTAGTCTTGTGTAAACTCCATATAGATAAGCCTGTAGATTCTGCACCTTGTAACAAGTATGGTAGAACCATCACCTCCTTGCCCATGTCCAATAGCGTAGAAAAATGTGATGATGCAACAGAAACCATACACTCTCTTTTCTAGCACTTACAGTTACTCCTTTGCGCTTAAGAAAGGTAAAAGAAAACGGTTTGACTCCGTGATATAACGAGCACACTCACACCCTAAAGAGAGCAGCCCGGTAAGCTGGAGGAAAACAAAGCTAGAAGCGTTCTGTTTAGCTTGGCAGGAAAATATGCTAACTTACAGAAAAGCAAAAGAAAAAACATGTGGTATCTATTCAATGCAGTGACATCAAATAAAGAAAGATACAGCATCAACAGGTACTGACTTAATAATGACTTAATGTAATATTTTACTTCCAAGATTAATACTATTAGAGATAAAAATAGAAACAGTGCAGCCATCAGCTACAGTATCGCATCAGATAGCACTGCAGATCCCACTCATTCTCTACCATAGGAGAGGAAGAATTGTTTAAACTTGTTAAATCATCAAATCATGAATAAATCATCATGTTTTTTTAGACCCTATTCCATTTAAACTATTAAAAGTGCTGCTTCCATATATAAATAATTATAATATTAATAAAGTAAACCTACATTGCTTCATTCCAGCAAATCATTTTAAAAATATTACTAGCAATATAAAATATTAGAAATATTTGATCATATTGATAATTTAGAGGCCTAAGAAATTAGCATATTAGATGTGATACAGTAGGCTTTATAGAGTTAAGTAATAAGTGGGATACAGGTTGTCAGATAATTGTTAAACAAAAATATTTGTTGTTCATGGTGCCACAGTTTACGGCGAGCGGTGGAGTCAACACAACAGAAGTAAAGTTTCAGCAAGCGGATCATTCACGGGAGGCATGAGGAAGAGGCTGTTCTGAACATCCATCCCCTGCAGTTCCACTGCCCTGCACCGCCGAAGGCCTCCGTCTTCTCTAAAGTTCTCCTGAGTTCTCCAAACTCCTCCACCAAGCTCAAACTCGCTGCTGGCGCTCACCAAATGTCACCTTTCATACCTCCAACTTCAGCTCGACTTCAGACTTGGCACTGATTGTTTATGAACCCATGGATGTCAGTTCTATAAGTGCACTAGGCAGAACTCAGAAAAGGTTGTTGTCAGGACTCAATGGTGCACTTTCTCTGGTGCGGATGCAGGGAACTTTTCGATCTATATTTACATCAGCCAGTCTGCCTGGAGCTGCGAGTCAGCCTGGCTTATGTAAAAGAAAAAAGGGCAAAATCAATAAGCACATGTTGCAGCGGGATGCTGAGTGTGGAGTGCAAGTATGTAATAAACGTGTGTGGGAAGTATGTGTAACTCAAATACAGCTTCTAGACAAGGAATTGGGGACTAGCTAATTAAAAATGCTAATAACTATGCTTTTCAGATCAGATATTCAACTTTTTTTGGCTAAATTAAGCAATAACCTGTTTACAAATATCCACTCACATATGTTAAGCATTGAAATTCTGACTCATTTTAACAAATTAGTTCGTTCAGGCATTCATTTCAGTGAACAGTTCCATGAAATGATTCAGTGATTCTTTTGAGTTAGGATTTGAACAAACCCTGCAATGGTTCATTTGCAGCAGCTCTCGTTATTACTGGCTTGTAACAAACAATACTTAATTTAAACTAAATGGAGCCATTAAGCAATACTAACAAAATTATTATCAGTTTTACATTACTTTACATCATTGTCATAGATTAGATCTTCATCACATCCTTATTTAATACCCACATTAAACGCAGCATAGAGGTTTTAGGTCATCATTCATAAAAATTAATAGTATGGTTTATACATTAAATAATTTTAAAATTCATTGCCCAGTTTCAACAAACCAACAAAAAGTTAGGAAAACAATTCATATGTTACATTAATAAGGGTAGAAGTCATGATCACTAATGATTTACACATCAATAAAAACAAACACCCTTTATTGGCATCTAAAGGTTTCATGAAAAACCTTTAACGTCCATTAAATCTTTTTTTGTTTATGGCGAAATTTAAAGGTTAGATTTTAAAAGTGTTCTTGACACTAAGAAAAAAAACTAGTTTGGGGTGCTCATTGGTTCTAGTAACCACCGGAAAGCACTAACAACCGCTTATAACAACCACATGGCGGCTGAGTGAGAAATGTAATTAGAATTTTACACTAACCATTGCATGCATCTTAAGGCATGAGCGTTTTTATCTGTAGGTGTTTAAAGAGGTTTTTTCATTACAGTTGTGAGCCATTTTCATAAAACGACACACAGAGAGATCAATTCATACTTCACGCTGTATAATCTGACTTCTCGGGTCACGAACATACAACCAGGGTGATTCTGAGAGCTTGTGAATGAAGACTCGAGCGGGGGGGGCTGATCTGTAGGAGTTTGCTGGATTTCGCACAAAGACCCATAAACACAAGAGATGGCTTAGGATGAGCGGCTATTGTCAAGCAAATAGCACCATCACATCAAAGGAGAAAGCATTGGTGTGTTTTAATGCGGCGAGGAAAGGGGGAAGGTGGGCTCAGAGTTGTAGGAGAAAACGGGGGTGATAGAGAGGATATCTGAGACAGCTGATTTCTTTAAAGTGTTAAGATTGAGAAGCATTTGCCGCAGCTGTGAACATGAAACTTCCCAGGTTCTGTAAAATAAAAAATAAAAAATTACATTTGAAATGTAATGCAAGGAATTCGGGGAATGTCAATTTACGGTTATTTACTGTAAATAATACATTCTTTTTCCACTTCCTGAAAAAGTATACCACCAATGTCCAATACAGTGTTTCACCTTAAATAGTAACTTACCATTAACCGTTAAACAGGTGTTTACGGTAGAATTTTAAAACTTCTAAATTCGCAGTAATTCTTCATAGTGAATGCCAATCATTTCCAATAGGAAACACAAAACCTGTCCTAACTAAAGAAAACAAGGTAACAAAAAGTTGAAACTTGGTGATTTGCATGAGACTTTAAAAGGCAGGTCATTTTTGGACTGGGAACACGAATTAGGAAAAGGAATTTCAGCACAGCATAAGCATTAAATACATCTCAAACTAAAACGGCATCATTGAAATGAAGGCAAAATACTGATTAAAATGAATATAATATATAAGTTAATATACAAAAATATGAATCTTGAATAACCCGAAATGACATATTGAAACTTCTTTCAATTAAGTCTATATCTCATAATTCACTAACTTTGCAGTTTTTTCTCAGAATTGTAAGATACAAACTTACTAAAATGGTTCTTTTAAATTGTTTACTGAAAACTTCAAGGAACCCAAAATGATCCTTCTACAGCATCGCTGTAAAAAAAACAATTTTAAAACATTTATTTTTAGAAGATGTAAATAAAACCTTGTGTAGTTTCGCGTGGAGGCAGTAAGATAAAGTATTTGGAGTAGATACCTCCATTACCAAAGGTGACCTTTGGTTTTTGGGGCTAATTCACAGGTAAATGAAAAGCAGGAGCCTCAAATGGTAGCAGGAAAAGTCATTTGAGTAAACTAATTATCAGAGCTGAATTATTCATCTTCCTTCAAGAGTACTAGTGACGTGAAGGTCAGGAGCTGAGAGCGGGATGATCAGGCGCCATTTGTGCTTTCTCCTTCTTACATACTAACAAATGCAGTGAGAGCCTTATTAACACTCCAAGTTTGTGTCCTTTAATTAGCGAGGCAGAGCAGAGATTTTTATGCTTCAGTTACTGGAGATGACGTGAAGATGTGTTATCAGTAAATACATCCTGGTACCAGCTGTCAGCTCTCGTATCAATTCATGTGTTAATTTTAACTTAATCATTACATTTACTTGTGCTATTTTGTGTGCATGTTATTGACTTAATGTACTGACAAACAATATAATGAGCCGCAGTACAAAGACAGAAACATTTTTAAACGTAAACTTTAAACAGTAATTTTTTTAAAATACACAATATTCTTTTTTTAACGATACATCTTGCGAGTACAATTCTGATATAAAAATAAAAATGTGTTTTCATCCAAAACAATGAAGATGTAATAATAGTATGAATTATTACTACTGTTAACGTTATTATTATTATCGTTCATTAGCTTGTGGCTTTTTCTGATTTGATGATAGAATGGGTTTATTCAAGAAAGTCCAGAAAGGCAAAGGAATTTCTGATTTCTGTGTAAATAAAAATGTGACCCTGCAGCACAAAAATACATTGGGGCAAAAATATAGATTTTTCTTTGATGCCGAAAATCATTAGGATATTAATTAAAGACCATGTTTTATGTACATAATTTGTACCTACTGTAAATATGTCAAAACTTAATTTTTGATTAGGAGTATGCATCGCAAATAATTTCATTTGGACAACTTTAAAAGCAATTTTCTCAATAACTAGAATTTTTGCACCCTCAGATTCAAGATTTTCAATAGTTGCATCTCGTCCCAATATTATCCCATCCTTACAAACCAAATCAATGCAAAGCTTCTTTATTCAAAACTAAATACTTGTGATGTTTTGTGGATTAGTGTCACAAATGATTTAATATCCATTAATGTGTCTCTGGGCCTCTACAGAAGCGATGCAGTGTCCGGCCATAAACCCTGACGAATTAAGCCAGCTGTTAACCTTTACTCTCACCTCAATGTTACATATGCTATGAAAGCATAACAGAAACTTCTAAATGATACCAAGTGCTAGAAATTGATCAGAGGAAAGCTCAGTCAGGGCTTCACGTTATTAACAAAGCTTTTCCCTTTTCTGTGTCATTAGGCAATGATGTAGCAGGCGGACAAGGACACAAAGGGTTAATGGTTTGAATAAAAACATCTGCTATGATGGATTTCAGTCCATTAAATGTTACTTTATTAACCAAAGAGATTTATTTGCATTCATACAACCGGCACTGTCCTTTATTTCATAAGCTAATTTTCAGCTAAGTAATGGGGTGGAATCAGGTACATTGAGTAGCTTTTCACAAATCAAGAGCAGCATTAAAATGTCTCTGCACATAATGCTCAATTTTTCTAAGTGCTGTTTTCATGTAAAGTCAGGTCTCTATGTAGGATTTAAACTGGTAACTATTTAAATATCAAATGTGCACATCAACACAGCAGTGTTCAGGCAAAATGGGCCTTGTAACCATCACAATTTAAGCTTACAACAAGATTTGTATTTTTTTTTTTTACCAGGAAATTAATCTTCTCATTCAAAGTTAGTATTTCTGAGAAGAAAATTAAGAATTAAGAGATATAAACATGTAATTGCAATACAAAAATAAAAACAAAGAGCAGGAATTGGGAGATTAAGAAGGTGATTGTTTCAGCCGTGGAAAAATAAATAAATAAAAACATTTTATTGCACAATTTGGACTCTTTTCTTCAAATTTTGAGTTTACACCTCACAAATCTGGCTTTTTTTTTTCTTTACAGAATTGTGAGATTTGTGAAGTACAGACATTAAAAGGCTGTAATTAATGTAATTTAAAATATGAAAATGGATTAGGACTAAACAAATAAAGTCATTGTCATTCAAGAAAAAATATGTAACATTTTGACTTTAATCTCAGGATGTTTTTTTTTTCTTAGTTATTTACTGAGCAAAAAAATCCTTTAGAAATTACAGTATTACTGGAAGCTGAATGTACTGTAAATCTAAATTTATGTTATCTAAGGGCAACAGTTTGTTTAAAGATAAATGAACATTTAACATTAAAAAGTCTTTATTACAGGAAAAATACTCATACAAAGCATTTCTGAGAACCAATATCAGAAAAAGATTGATGAGTATTTCTGGTTCCCAGAATGCTTTGCACGAGGCTGTTTTTATTCTGTAAAGATTTATGTTAATGTAAGGTGCTGTCATCCAGCTGCATAATTTCAGCAAATCTTTTTACATTGTATATCTTACACTGTTCTTATTCTGATAAAGAATAGAAGCCTTGAGCGCAGAATGCAAAAAAAAAACGTAAAAGAGTAACTGCAACTTTTAATAGCAAAGTTCAGAATTTGTAATAACAATAATATGCACAATTAACTTTTTTTTTCTTATTCTGTTGAGCTTCCACAAAAGTGAGTCTGTCGGGTGTAGCTCTTATTTGCATGGGTTAATGTATGTGTGTGGTGCTGCTGTGATGAGAGCCACAGACAGCAGAGAGAGGAAGCAGGCGACGGGACTCACAGACACACACAGGCCTGCGTTTGATGTGCAGACAGCTGGAGGTGTGAACGGGACACACACACACACACAGCCTGCCTGTCTCGTATCAGCAGATATTTGCTTTATCTCTCTGTTTCTCTGTATTGTGTTAGTTCATAATCTGTCCAGTTCGGCTCAGCAATGTACTCACCCAGCATTCATCACAGCTCATTTACAGATGCAAATAATCAAGCCACTTTTACATTTTCTGTATAAAAACGTGATGCTATTACATATATGTCTTGTCCCGTGTAGATGTAATTCAGTATAAAATGCAGGGTAAGTTTACGAAGCGATTATGTTTAGGGTGAGTGGTTTGTTCAAATTACTAACAGTAATAATGAGCAATAATAACAGTGATACTTTAGCAAACAGCACTAATTACCACAATAAATTAAAGAGGTAAAAAGCCAGCACATTATCTGAGAGGCAATGAACCAAGAAATGATCTGGCACCTTTCTAAGTATAATGCTCATATTGCGAAAACAAAACTAAGCACAGGTGACTTTATATAGTAACTCTGTAATCTCCGCATTATCCTATAACAATGGGTTAATGTAATCAGTGTGTGTTGGGATGAAAGTCATTAATGGAGCTCAGGGTTTTATCTAACTGCTAATCAGCATCATGTCATTGTGGAGGAGATTAACATGAGCGTTTAGGATGAGATATCAAACGCATTGACTTCTGTCATCCCAGCTAAGCATTAGCACAGGATTTACATGCAGTGTTTTTAATCATGGTCAGGAAAAGAAAGGGTCACAGCATACGCTGTTTTATCTTCTTATTTGATATAAAGGTTGATGGACGCCTCATGACTTTTCTTCTTGTGTGATCAGGTGTGCTCTGTCTGACATGTTGTACAGTTTAGTTGGAATTAAGCATATTTTGAGGTTCGAAAATTAGCGCACCGCTTGTACTTTTTATGTTTGACCCTAATCTGAACCCGGTGTTTTAAATTCCACTCTGTATTACCAAACAAAATCTCACCATTTGGGTCTCGTAAACAATCCAGTACTCATTTACAACAATAACACACACGTTTGTCTCACAACCTGAAGTCTCTGTGCACAGATAAACCTTTATTTAACCGAACAAACCACAAAAGTCAGAACATCCCTTACTAAAAGGTATTTAATGTGCTATTAGTTTACCTTTTTTTTTTTAACCCTGACCCTTAATCCTATCCTTTAAGTCTTCCCAGAAATTGGCTTTATGTACTTGTCAGAAATATTCTTAAAATGACATTTAAGTATACTTGACTTGCAGGTTCATCTCAATCAATTAGAATGTAGTGGGAAAAGTTCATTTATTTTAGTAATTCAACTCAGATTGTGAAACTCACGTATTAAATAAATTCAGTGCACACAGACTGAAGTAGTTTAAGTCTTTGCTTCATTTAATTGGGATGATTCAGGCTCACATTTAACAAAAACCCATCTCAACAAATTAGAACACTTTATAAGACCAAAAAAAACATTTTTAGTGAATTGTTGGCCTTCTGGAAAGTATGTTTATTTATCCCTTTGCTTTAATTACTGCCTCAATTCAGCATGGCATGGAGGTGATCAGAAACCCCAGATTTCTTTAACAGTGACCTTACTTTCCAAATGAAATACAAAACTTGCTCCTATATGAAAAGAGGACTTTGGACCATTAGGAAACAGTCCAGTTCTTCTCTTTAGCTCAGGTAAGTCGTCTCTGTTGTTGTCTGTGGTTCAGGAGTGGCTTAACAAGAGGAATTCTACAGCTGTAGCCAAATTTCTTGACACGTCTGTGTGTGGTGGCCCTTGATGCCTTGACCCCAGCCTCAGTCCATTCCTTGTGAAGTTCACCCAAATTCTCGAATCGATTTAGTTTGACAAGTCTGCAGTTCTCTCGGGTGGTTGTGCATCTTTTTTGTTGCTTCTGTTAACATGCTTGGATACGGCACTCTGTGAACACCCAGCTTCTTGGGCAATGTTTGTGGCTCACCCTCCTTGTGAAGGGTGTCAATGACTGGGCAACTGTCAGATCAGCAGTCTTCCCCGTGACTGTCTAGCCTAGTGAACCAAACTGAGAGACCATTTTGAAGGCTCGGGAAACCTTTGCTGGTGTTTTGAGTTGGTTAGCTGATTGGCATGTCACCATTTTCAAATTTGCTGAGATAGTGAATCGGTGGGGTTTTTGTTAAATGTGAGCCTAAATTAAATAAATCTTTTCCACAACATTCTAATTTACGGAGTTGCACCCGTTTAATATATTTGAGCTATACTTGTGCTCTTAGTATGTGGTTTGGGGCGCTAGTACACATCTTCACATATATATTCAAGTCCTGATCGGGAAGTAACGTCCGATTCCAATCGAGTCTGTATGCATGACATCACTTTGTCGCAGAGCGCTATTGGTTAAATGCCGGCAAAGTAGAATACAGAAGTGTAAAGCGTTCTGGAGGTATTAGAAAGTTGATGACAACAACATTACCATAGCAGACTGTGAGATATGTAAACTTGGGACTGCAAGAGGTGGAAAGGAAAAGGCTACATTTAACACAACAAACCTGATACGGCACCTCAAAAACAAACACCCGACACAATACAGCGAGTTTACCCAGGCAACCCAGCCGAAGACAAGTCTGAATTTATGTTATTTCTACTTGATTGTTTCAGCTACCTCACAAAAGTGTTGTTGAATGTTAAAATAAGTTGAATTAAATAAAAAATAGCGAACATCCTGGATCTGTTTCTTTGATCTTCTTTATTCGTTCTTTATGTACTATATAAGTATCGGATCGGGACTCAGTATCGGTAGATACTCAAAATCAAATGACTCGGACTCGAGGTCAAAAAACCTGATTGGGACATCCCTACTTAAAAGTACACTTCTATATGCTATAAGCTGGGTCAATTTAGTGCAAAGGAGTATTGAAATAGTACACTAGTGTGTACCACAAGTAAACTATTATTATGATATTTGTATACTTGAACTGATAGTAATTTTTGAAACCCACACGCGTGTCCTGCAAAAGTAGCGCATGAGACATTTTTGTCATTGAATCAGATGAAAAGCTTAGAAAGAGTTTTAGGCCAAATGTAGAAAAACAACCCCCACCCCCAGCCCCTTCCTTTAATTTCCAAGTCCTCTGGAGAAATGAGGCAGTAATTACTAATCTAGAGAGTTATGACGCCTACCTAATTGCACTTTTTACATAAAAATCCCTCAGCAAGAGAAACAAAGGGGTTCGCCCATGAAAAATGCACCCAGCAGCTAGTCTTATATTTCATTAGCTTCTTTTGTCTTGTTCCTGCATATCATTCCCGGTTATTAACGCCCCTCTTCTCCACAGCTGACGAGCGCACGGCATTACGTAAGACCTCAAATAAAGCAACCTCTCCGCTGCAAGCGACACAGGCTTGTATCTAATCATATTTCCTGGGAAGCACTTTGCTGCGGAGTGCATGGGCTTATCTGTCCAGAGATGGCTTGTGCTGATTATAGGATGAGTGCAAGTCGTCTTCTTTTATTGACCCACAATGCCCTCTGCCATGCAATTGCATCACACTAATTCAAGGAAATGGAAGGGTTTCATATGACCTAATGAAGGGTTCATCTGTTTCCAAATGGGTCCTGGCACTTCCTATATTGCTGGAAAATGCTCTCTGCGTTTTTTAAGGGAGCCGATGCATATTATTCGCATAAATGTTTTTGTGCGCTAAAACAGTTCTCTAGAGCTCTCAGGAGGAAAGCTGTCAATGGCCTGATTCATCTTGTGAACAATTACTTAGTCTTGGCCACCAAAAACAGCCTTCCAGCCTGTGTGGAGTGGAAACACTGTTGTCTTCAAGCACCTGATCGGAAGGAAAACAGCATGAACAGTCCTATCTCCTTCTGAACGGGTCTTCACAGAGCAAACACAATTCATTTGGAAAGCAACAAACCATGCTGACAAAGAAATTAGCAAAATAGCACTCATTTCCCTGTAGATTTAGGGCAATCGAACTCTCTGCGGTGGGCTGGGATGTCTATTTTACATTTTAATATCAGAGTGTATTAAACATACAGTCAGACAGTTTCAATTGCACTGCAGTAATAAGACTTTTTAAAGTCATCATGAGGTTAAAATTCACCTCTCTATCATCTAAATCTAAATATATGGCACAGATCTTTCTCAGTTCACTCTTTCTTTTTTATCTCAGATATTTACATGCGCTTGTAACTTTTACACATGAAGATAATGTTCACAAATGAACTCACCAGTTGTAAAAAAAATTTGTGTCAGCCCCATGAATCTTCCACCAACTCTAAAGACATTTCCTCTTAAATTTTGAAAGAGCATGATTATGAACACAATGAGTCTGTAAAAGTGACTAGTGAGTATGAGTATGGCAAGATGACATTTAATGTCCCTGACAAACTCTGCAGTCCCACTTAGCAATTTTCTTTAAAGCATCTAAAAAAATGACAAGGGGATTTCACTGCTGCATTTTGTGTGGCAAAATAAGTTTTTTTCAGGTATTTGAAATCCATTAAAAGAAAATCCATGACTGTGGAACAATAGAACCAAAAGCATTAAATGTGAACTTATTTCCAAGTTGGGGCTTCCAACAATGATCGGTGAAACTGTTCATAAATTAGATTAAACTACTTTCATAGTTTCATTACTTTCTTACACATTAAGTATCATTTAACAGACCTAGTTAACTATTAAATTACAACTCTATGCTAAGCATGCTGCACTCTTCAAAAATAAAGGTTCTTTAGTGGCATGTCTGGCTCCTTGAAGATCTTTAATCATCCAAGCTTTCCATTGCACAACATGTTCTTTATAGTGGAAAAAGGTATTTTAGATTTTTAAGAAAAACAAACGGTTCTTTTAAGGATTTTCACTGAAAGTCTGCTGTCTTAATTCTTTGTTTGTTTGTTTGTTTTTCCCTACTGCACAAAAAGTCTTCTATAATGGAAAAATGTTCTTGACACTACTAAAATAAAAAGTTTCACTAAACCTGTTTGGAAATGTTATGCCATTGCAGAACCATTTTCAATTTTTCAGTATTTTCATTATTTTCACTACAAAGAACCATGCGTGCAATGGCAATGTTCATTGGATGTTAAATAAACTTGAATTGAACTGAATGTTAAAGCTTCTTTTTTGAACCATAGTTGCCAAAAATGAACATTCATTTGCATCTTTGCTTTTCTATACATTTCCGTACAAAAACCACTTGACGCTATCAAAACGACTAAATGAAATCCAAGACAAACGCAAGCTGGTGCAGTATACAAGCTTTGCATGTACAAACGTTTAGAACCCTTTTTTTTTATCTTCTAATCAAGCTTGAAAATCCCCTGTCGTAAAACAATGAGAAACACACCATCATTTCTTCTCTAGGAATTGTGCAGCACACCTTGGCGTCCCTAAAGACATGTCTCAGACATCAAATTACAGGATTCAAGCTGTGCAGCCAACCGCCGCTTTTCATGTCTGAAGCATATGAATCAGAAATGACTTTTGCCATGGAACAAGCCTAAACATACGTTAGACTGTAAAAGTCCGGGGCCAAAAAAGGGCACGCAATGCCTTGCCAGCAAACATGCAACTATAGATATGAAGAGCACAAATGGAAGAGAGTCTAAGAGGCCTTTCTGCATGGCTGAAAAATAGATAACTGATACCAAACAGATGAGAGGAAAGCATCAAAGAACCAAGCCACTCGAGGTCCAATTCAATCACATAAGATACGAATTGAAAAACCCTGAGACCGGTTGCTGTATGCAATTCATTATTTCAGCTTCATAAGTCAAAATAACTGAAATTAAGCTTTTTAAATGTTTTTTTTAAGGTAAAGAATAAGGTTAGATCAGATATAAGGCTGCTCAATAACTGCTGTACTCTTTCTATGTTATTTAGAAATTCACACAAGGCTTCTTCTTCAATGACTGATGATTTAAAGAAGGAGAGTGCTTCTTTTTGTACATTTGTTATAACAGACAGATATATATGCCTGCGTATGTATTTGCCTGTGAGGGGAATCAATGGTAAGTGCATCATGGTTGCTGCTCAGGGATGTGAGTGAGGAGCGTCTGCAGTGTTAGTAAGGTCACAGTCATACTACACCACCATTATACACTTGAGCAGTGCACTTAAAGGTAAATCAATTATAAAACATAATCACTGGCCCCGTCCCTGCAATAAACAATAAACACGAGAGCCAGCTGTGCACATACCGCTGTTTGTTTTCCAACAAACCACATGGAGAAATGTTTTACAATGGCACATTTTAAAGAACTACCATTGGTATTTTACATCTATTTACACCTTTGGCAGAGGAAATCATGATATGGCAAAATTTTAACCTTATTATTAAAAAACAAACAAAAAAAATATATATATATATATTTGTGTACACATAAATATATGTAATATATATATATAGTTTTCTATTCAGTGTGTCTGAGTTGACAAAGATTATTAAATACCATAAAATAATTAATTGTTTATATATTTATTATTACATTTTTAATTGTTTTAAATAACTGAACTGTTTTGAAAGTCTCTTTGCTCAAGGAGGCTCTATTTATTTCATAAAAACAATGCAAAAATAGAAACATTCTGAAATAGTATTACAATTTAGAAGAATTGTTTTCTATTGAATATACAGTATATATTAAAATTAATTTATTCCTTCGATACAAAGCTGAATTTTCAGCACCATTAGTCCAGTCATCAGCGTCACATGATCCTCCAGAAATAATTTATAAATAAATAATGATTTTTTTATCATTATCAATGTTATAAGCTGCTTAGTGTTTTTGTTTGTTTGTTTGTTTTTTGGTTTTTTGGAAATAAAGATCAAATAGAAATCTTTTGTAATATAAAATGTCTTTACTGTCACTTTCGATCGATTTTGATTAGTCACGCTGTTTGGAAAATGCAATATGATCATTCCATGGTATTTTATTAAAGGGGTCATACAAACCCAGTTTTCCACAAGCTAATATGATTATTTAGGGGAAAGTTTGTAATATAGTTTGTTTTAAAATGTCTCAAAGATAGTTTTAAAAACGCTAATTTTCCCCTGTCAAAAACAGCTCTTTTGAAATCACTCTGTTCTGTCTACTTCCCCTTTAAATCTTCACGAGCTACGCTGACTCCGCCCCTCTTTTCCAGACGCTCTCGGAGGATTTTATTTTAACTGTATTCATAGTGAAACTTGCTAATTAGCACATTATTAGGAAAGGAGATTTGCAAAGATTCATTAACAGACATTATACTCACTGCTTCTGTAGGTGAGGCTGGATCATG